>MU765330.1:19170-68025 GCA_026770625.1 Nicotiana glauca | reverse complement strand
ATGGTCGGGTTTTTTTTCCAACACCAAACCAAATCAAACCAACCCATAGTCGGGTTTTTTTTCTCGATTTGACTCAGATTATCGGGTTGGTGCGGTTTGTCGGTTTCCTTTGTACACCCCTAATCACATGTATCGAGAGTGTATATCGAGTGTATACCGCTCTCTCCGCCCCCTTCTTTTTTTCTTCTCCTCTATTTTTTCCTCCTTTATGAACCCCAAATTATCCCTTCTATTTATAGCAAAAAATTTCGAAAATTTCAGATTTCCTTTTTATTTTTTATTATTTTTTAAATTTTTTTAATTAAGAGAAATCCCACTTATTTTTTGCTTTTTATTTTTTTATAAAATAAATCCTCACCTTTCTTTGCTTTTATTTTTTAAATTACAACTTTTATTACTTTTATTTTTTTAATTTTCCACTTTCTTTTATTTTTTAAAAGAAAAGGCCACTTTCTTTTACTTTTCTTTTAAAAATTCAACTTTCTTTTACTTTTGATTTTTTTAATTTTCAGCCACTTTTAACTTTTATTTTTTAATTGCAACTTTATTTCCTTTTTCAATTATTTAAAACCAACTGAAATAAAAAAAATTAATATTTTCGGAAATATATATATATATATTTATTTATTATTTTTAAAAAATAATTTTAAATAATAATAATAATATTAATAGTAATAATTGACCTTTTAAAATTTATATTTTTATCTTATATATAAAGAAAATAAAACAAAAGCTAAAATACATAGAGTGAAAAATCTAAATACGGTAAAAAATTAGGTGTTCACAAAGGCATACAGATTAATTCCTCCCAGGATAGAATGGAATAACTATTCTATGATAGTGGCACTTCAAATCACAGAACTTCAGCGAACTCAACACACGGAAAAAAATCACACATGATACTTATGTTTATTTAGAAAATAATGCAACAATGTAGAAAAGAGAGGAGAAGATTTTAGCTTTTCCTTATTAAAAATGAGGCCAAGCCTCTAAATTTATAGACAAAGGAAGGGTGAGATGGAGAGGTACAATTCAAAATGTGCCTCTTCCATTTCACATTCATACGCTTTAAAGAAAAACGCAAAAACATCCTCGTCAATCTCCCCGTTGCCTTGAATAATACACCAAAGATACTTGAAACTATCTTTTTGGGGGATGACTTGAGTACCAATTTTCACTTTCACTTCTTCTTCATGCATTCCATCGCTGAACTTGCACTTCAAGCACTTTCAATCTAGCGTTAACTCTGAAAGTACAAGAGGGGGGGGGGTGGATGAATTGTTTCCTAATTAAAATTTAGTCGACTAAGATGAATATTAGTTGACTAATCCACGAGACAGAAAGAGTAAAAGCAGTAAAGAGCAATGGTAAGATACACACAATTTATACTGGTTCGGTATCGTTATGGTACTTACATCCAGTTCCCTTGGGTCACAAGGGTTCCCTTAATATCTTTGAATAAATTTACACTATTGATGGTATCTTTGTGTTTACCATCAACATATAGAATCAGCAGTTGAGTTCTAATCAAATGAGACAACTTTCTTTTGTACTCTAGATCTATCTATCTTTTGAGACACTGATAATTCAGAATTATAGTGTTTGAACTAAGAAGTAGATAGATTTGGAATACTCTTTTTGTAGTTGCGTAATCTTCTTCTTGAGAGAGCAGCATTTTATACCAGAGAAATGAGTCGTTAAATCCTTTTAGAAACGGGAGGCATAAGATCTTTGATTAAGATATTTGACCCAAGAGATGCCTCTTTGAATCTTAATCTTTGACTGGCCCAGATTCGTATGTGACCTTCCTTGTCACAACTGAATTCAAGGAGAGATTAGTTAGTGAGCGTATTCCTCGAAACTGGAATGATCAAGCTTGGTAATCTGAGTTCCCTTGATTGAGTCAATATGATTCTTGATTGACCATTCATGATTATAACTGAATCTTCATTTAATCCTTGATTATGGACGAGTCAAGCTGCGTCTTAATGATCATTAATTCAGTAACTAATTCTTCCTTCTTCCTTTATTTGAATCCAGTAGCAATTTTGCTAATCATCTTCATTCTTTCCTTTTTGTTTGCCCTGAAAATATAACATAAGATAATATTGTCAGCATTGAAACTTAAACTTAAAACCAATAAATCTCCCCCTTTTTGATGATGACAATCAAAAAGGAGTAAACAAGATTAAAGAAGCTTAAGATACTTCCCTTTAGGAGTTGCTCCCCCCGAGCTAGTGAGTTTCTCCCTCTGAGCTAGTGCTTCCCTTGAGTTGTTCCTATGTTTGGAAAGTTGTGCTCATGTCTCCCCTTGAGTGTTTACTCACACTTTTTTTCTCCCCTTTGACATCAATCAAAAAGGAAAGAGGAACATAACATATAAAAACACTAAGCAATATATAATAAACATGCTAAAGGGGTTAGAGCAGTAGAGCCTTCAGTAGAACCTTAAGTTAGTACAGACCAAAAAATAATAGTCTAAAAACCACAAAAAAACATAAGTTGTTTGTCATAAAATAGCCAGAGATAATTAATGACGTCCTAAAAAGTATTTGATGGTGTTTATCACTTTGGTGCAGAAGAGTCATAGGAGATGTCAACATCCTTGATGAGCTTCTCCATTTTTTCATTCATGGAAGTGAAGGCCCTTGTTCCATGTCTCCTTGTAGCTTTGCTACATCTGAACCTGTCTCCTTAGTGACTTCTCTGATTTTATATACATGTTCTTTCATTCCCACCACCACCAGCTTGACTTTATTAAGTTGTTGTTGAATGTGTGGAAGACTCTGGGAGGTAGTCGACTCAGGAACTGGTTGATCAACTTGAACATCTACCAAAGCTGGAGCACTTTCAACCTTGGCCATTTTAACCCACCCATTTTTACCCAATGAATAACCCATCATAGAGAAAGCAATTTTATCATAGGTACTGGAGATGTGCTTGGCGGTAAAGGGTGCTAAATCAACCTTCATAACTTATAGAATATGAGAGACAAGAATGTCATAGGGCAGACAAGCAGCAGATGAGGAAATATCACTGATACTCTCAAGCATATATTGACAGATCCACACAAACCAATTAAGATGCTTGTTGTTGACCAGACAGTAGAAGACAAAGACATCTCTAGTAGACAATGAACTTAAGGACCTAGACCTGGGAAGTAAAGTAGTGGCAATCATGTGGGCCAAAACTCGGTGTTCAAATTTTAGATTTTTGGGGCCAATGTCAGGGGGATTATCAGACAAAAAGGCTTTTGCTTCTTCAAGAGACACATCAAAGTCTTTGGGCCAAGAATTTTGGACAAATACATCATACCCACTAAATTTGGCAGAAAAGATCTTTTCAAATTGGTAGGAGTCCAACACAATTCTAGTACCTAAGACCATAGACTCTAAGTCATCCTTATCATTCACAAACAGATTTGCATAAAATATTCTCTCAAGTTCTTCATACACAGAATTTCCAAGAGTGTCAAACACAGAGGAACGGTGCTAGAAATCAAAAGACCTAGACATGGAAAGTAAAGTAGTGGTAATCATGTGGGCCAAAACCCGATGTTCAAATTTTAGATTTTTGGGGGCAATGTCAGGGGGATTATCAGACAAAAAAAAGTCTTTTGCTTCTTCAAGAGACACATCAAAGTCTTTGGGCCAAGAATTTTGGACAAATACATCATACCCACTAAATTTGGCAGAAAAGATCTTTTCAAATTGGTAGGAGTCCAACACAATTCTAGTACCTAATACCATAAACTCTAAGTCATCCTTATCATTCACAAACAGATTTTCATAAAACATTCTCACAGGTTCTTCATACACAGAATTTCCAAGAATGTCAAACACAGAGGAACGGTGCTGGAAATCAAAAGACCTAGACCTGGGAAGTAAAGTAGTGGCAATCATGTGGGCCAAAACCTGGTGTTCAAATTTTAGATTTTTGGGGCCAATGTAAGGGGGATTACCAAACAAAAAGGCTTTTGCTTCTTCAAGAGACACATCAAAGTCTTTGGGCCAAGAATTTTGGAAAATACATCATACCCACTAAATTTGGCAGAAACGATCTTTTCAAATTGGTAGGAGTCCAACACAATTCTAGTACCTAAGACCATAGACTCTACGTCATCCTTATCATTCACAAACATATTTGCATAAAATATTCTCACAGGTTCTTCATACACAGAATTTTCAAGAGTGTCAAACACAGAGGAACGGTGCTGGAAATAAAAAAATCCAGTCACATCACAATGAAGACTTTGCATAAGAGAGAGACTTACACATCGTCCATAAGCCATGGATTTTGACTTATAGTACTCAAACCTTGCCTTTTCACTAGGGCCATAGAAGATCAATTTGTCTTCTGGACCGAAATCCAAGGGTTCTACCTTACCTTTTTTGCATGAAGTCTTTTGTGGGTTTGCTCCATGGGTCATTTTTCGGCCTTTTTCTAGCTAATAGGTTGATATTCATATGAAGAACTGCTATCATTCTCAGTCTTGACTACGTCTGAATCAATAGATGATTCCACATCCATCATTCCTTCCGTGTTGGGAGATTTTTGAAACCTACGGCTTCTCCTTTTCGCAACATGATCACGAATAAAATGATATTTAATTTCTATATGCTTTGCTCTAGAATGATGCACAAAATTTTTAGATAGACAGATAGCACTGGTGTTGTCACAAAAAATAGGAGTAGCAGTAAGAAATAAATCATAATCAAGGAGTTGATGCATGATCCATAACACATGTGTACAACAACTTCCAACAGCTAGGTATTTTGCTTCAATTGTTGAAAGAGAAACACAATTTTGTTTCTTGCTGTGCCAAGATACTAAGGCATTACCCAGTAATTGACATGTTCTACTAGTACTTTTCCGATCAGTTTTGTCTTTTGCAAAATCAACATCTGAAAAACGTCTTAAAGAAGAATTGTTAGAATGATCATACCAAAGGCCGAATTCAGTAGTACCAATTAAATATCTAATAATACGTTTAACAACAGTCAAATGTGATTCCTTAGGAGCTGACTGAAATCTAGTACATTTGCATACACTAAACATAATATCTGGTCGACTAGCAGTTAAATAAAGTAGAGAACCAATCATTCCTCTACACATGGTTTCATCAACCATTTTTCCATTGCTTTCATCATCTAGCACAGTAGTTGGACTCATAGGAGTACTAATAGCCTTTGCATTTTCCATTCCAAACTTTTTAATAAGCTCTTTGGTGTATTTTGATTGGCTGATAAAGATTCCTTTAGGGGACTGCTTGATTTGAAGTCCAAGGAAGAAGGTTAGTTCTCCCATCATGCTCATCTCAAATTCACCTTTCATGGAAAAAGCAAATTCTTCACAACGAGTAGTGTTAAGGCTTCCAAAAGTAATATCATCAACGTAAATTTGAGTAATGAGATTACCAGAATTTGATTGCTTAATAAAAAGAGTTGTATTTATGTTACCTTGTTTGAAGCCTTGATTCAAAAGAAAATAACTTAACCTTTCATACCAAGCTCGCGGAGTTTGTTTGAGACCATACATGGCTTTAGTAAGCTTGTATACATGGTTTGGAAGAGTGGCATTTGCAAATCCAGAAGGTTTCTTTACGTATACTTCTTTAGATATAAAACCATTTAAGAACGCACTTTTGACATCCATCTGATATAGTTTGAATCCTTTGTGGGCGGCAAAGGCAAGTAAAATTCTAATGGATTCAAGTCTTGCCACATGTGCAAATGTTTCATCATAGTCGGTTCCTTCTTGTTGAGAGTAACCTTGAGCCGCTAGTCCTGTTTTATTTCCAACAACTTGGCGTGATTCATTCAATTTGTTTCTGAACACCCATTTAGTCTGAACAACATAGGTGTTTTGGGGTTTTAGAACTAATTCCCAGACTTTGTTCTTCTCAAACTGATATAATTATTCTTTCATAGCGTTGATCCAATAAGAATCTTTTAGAGCTTCATCAATCTTCTTGGGCTCAATTTGAGAAATGAGAGCTACATGAGACTTATTCTTTTGTGATCTCCTGGTAGTTATTCCTTCATGTGGATCTCCAATAATAAATTTGTGAGGATATCCTGATTTGTTCCTCCATTAATTTGGAGTATTCCAGAAGATATGTTAGTCGACTGATCTGGTTGAGATAAGTCATGATCTTCTGAATGAGTTTCAGCTGGTTGATTATGTTGATTAGCTGACTCAGTTTGATGATCTTTTCCTACAATAACAGATTTTGAAGCACACAAAATTTCCTCATCTTCATGAACATGTTCATTCCTTGAGCGAGGGTTAGTATCAATAAAAACAACATGAATAGATTCTTCAATGCACAAGGTTCTCTTATTGTAAACTCTGCAAGCTCTACTAGAGAGAGAGAGAGTAACCAAGAAATATACCTTCATCACTCTTCAGATCAAACTTGCCAAGATTATCCTTACCATTGTTATGAACAAAACATTTGCATTCGAAAGGGTGGAAGTAGTTGATGCTTGGTTTCTTACCATTCCATAGTTCATATGGAGTATTTTTTAGAATAGGACGAATGAGACATCTGTTAATAATATGACATGTTGTACTTACAGCTTCTGCCCAAAAATGGTGAGGTAAAGAGTTTTCCACTACCATCGTTCTTGCCATATCCTTCAAGGTTCTGTTTTTTCGTTCTACTACACCATTTTGCTGAGGAGATTTACGTGAAGAGAAATTATGAGAGATTCCTTGATCATTGCAGAAATTTTCAAACGCTCTGCTTTCAAACTCTCATCCATGATCACTTCTGATAGTAGAGATGTAATAACCTTTCTCACGTTGAACCTTCTTACAAAAAACTTCAAAATTCTTTAAGGCATCATCTTTATGACTAAGAAATATAACCCATGTAAATCTAGAAAAATTATTTACAATAACAAAAGCATACTTCATACCTCCAATACTAGCAGTTCTAGTGGGGCCAAATAAATCCATATGCATTAGTTGAAGAGGTTTAGATGTTGAAACAATATTTTTAACTTTGAAGGAGGATCGAGTTTGCTTTCCTAATTGACATGCATCACAGATATGGTCTTTTAAAAAATTCAGTTTTGGAAGACCAATGACAAGATCATGTTCTGAATGGTGTGCATGCTTGCATTCCCAGGTTTCCTATGCCAAACCTAGAGATCTTCAATTATAGAAGAAAGACAAATTTGATCCCCAAAGTTCTCTAGGTTTTTGATAGTATAGACATTTCTGTCCCTATTACCAGAGAGAATGATATTACCTGATTCGTCTTCTATGACCCAGCCATGTTTCTTAAAACGAACTTTATAATCATTGTCACATAGTTGACTAATGCTGAGAAGATTGTACCCGAGTTCATCCACTAGGTAAACTTCATCCACGTCACATGTAGAGCTAAAAAGAACCTTTCCAACACCAATAACATTTCCTTTGGATTTGTCACCAAACATTAACTATTCGTCCATCTAGCTTGGTGACTGATTTGAACAATTATTCGTTACCCGTCATATGTTTGGAACACGCACTGTCGAGATACCATTTTCCTTTTTGTTTCTTTTTGTGGTGTTCCTCACTAGTTCTTCATCCAACGGTGAATAGGGTCTTCTTGAATCATCTTCTTCTTTTGTCTATCATTAGTGCAAGTTTATCTGGTTCTTCATTGTCACTAATAGCCATAAAACACATATTGGCAATTTCCTCATGATCAAATACCTCCTCATCGCTCTATGCTCCAAAAGATTTCTTCTTTTGCATGTTTTTGCTAAGCTTCCTTTTTAATTCAGGACAGTCAGCTTGGAAATGTCCGAGTTTTTCACATTCGTCACATCTTCCATCATTTTTATCTGTTCCTTTTTGGAAATTAAACTTACCTTTTCTGTAGTTTTTGTTCCTTCTTATCATGTTGGTCACAACTTGCGAGAGCATTGCAATCTTTTCATCTTGTTCTCCTCCTTCTACTTCATCTTCATTTTCAGGTTCATCCATAGTTGCCTTGAAAGCAACGATTTTCTTTTTCTCTTGAATTTGTCTATCAAGATGAGTTTTCTCAAAAGCGATCAAGTCACCTTTGAGTTCATCATAGGATATTTTGTCCAGGTCTTGACATTTTTGGGCAATAACTTTTGGTTGCCAAATTGTAGGTAGACTTTTGAGGATCTTTCTAACCTATTCGCCACTTTTAATAGGTCTTTTTGCTAAATCTGGAAAACATTTCTTCAACAGTTTCTCCATCCTTTATTTGAAAGATGAATATTGTTGCCTAATTAAAATTTAAAATTGTTGCCTAATTAAAATTTAGTCGACTAAGATGAATATTAGTTGACTAATCCGCGAGACAGAAAGAGTAAAAGCAGTAAAGAGCAATGGTAAGACACACACGATTTATACTGGTTTGGTACCGTTATGGTATTTACATCCAATTTCCTTGGGTCACAAGGGTTCCTTTAAGATCTTTGAATAAATTTACACGATTGATGGTATCTTTATGTTTACCATCAATATATAGAATCAGCAGTTGAGTTCTAATCAAATGACACAACTTTCTTTTGTACTCTAGATCTCTCTATCTTTTGAGACACTGATAATTCAGAATTACAGTGTTTGAACTACGAAGTACACAAATTTGGAATACTCTTTTTGTAGTTGCGTAATCTTCTTCTTGAGAGAACAACATTTTTATACCATAGATAGGAGCCGTTAAATCCTTTTAGAAACGGGAGGCATAATATGTTTGATTAAGGGATTTGACCCAAGAGATGCCTCTTTGAATCTCGCTCTTTGACTGGCCCAGATTCGAATGTGACCTTCCTTGTCACAGCTGAATTCAAGGAGAGATTAATTAGTGAGCGTATTCCGCGAAACTGGAATGATCAAGATTGGTAATCTGAGTTCCCTTGATTGAGTCAATATGCTTCTTGATTGACCATTAATGATTGTAACTGGATCTTCATTCAATCCTTGATTAGGGACGAGTCAAGCAGCATCTTAATGATAATTAATACACTAACTAATTCTTCCTTCTTCCTTTATTTGAATCCAGTAGCAATTTTGTTAATCATCTTCATTTTTTCCTTTTTGTTTGCCCTGAAAATATAACATAAGATAATATTGTCATCATTGAAACTTAAACTTAAAACATATCAAACTCCACCCCACGTCTCGTCAATCAGAACTTTGTCATCAGCAAATAGCATACACCATGACACTTCCCCTTGTACTATATAAGATGGAGATGGTACATAAATAGAATAAATATTCAATGAAGATAGATTATATCTTAAGACATAAATAAGATTAATATAGTAAAAAAAGCTCATTCTAATTAATATTTCTTAAGGGTCATGTAAAAGAAAAATATGACAGATAATTTGAGAAGAATAAAGTAGTATATAAGTATATATGTTAAGGAAAATGCACTATCTTTACGAACTTCTCTTGTAACCGTGTGATAGAGAAACTAATTGAGTCAAAGGTATTATTGGAATAATAGTATAGTATCATACATCGCAGTGTGTTGATTTACAAGCTAACGTGGTACTTTACTTCAAAAGTTTTTACAAATTTACAAGCTAACGAGGTACTTTATTTAAAGTTTTTACACACAATTCCAGAAATAAAGCCAAATAAAAAGGTGATATGTGGAAGCAATGCTTTATATTACGCCAGAGCCAACTATAAGTGCAGTGCATTTATAAATGCCATTGACTTTTACCGATGATGAATTTTTCTATTATCATAATATTATAATTAACTTGAACACATCTCAATTAATTTTACGGAATACATGTTATCTCCCAATAATAAAAGTACCGATTAGTTTCGTACACCAACACTTGAATAGATAAGAAAAATCATATAGTATTTTTGCTGTTGACTGAAATATGAAGGTAAAATTTTGTGGTTCTCAATAAGCAACATTCTTGGGTGCAACTGGTGATGGTTGTTGCTATTGGAAAAAGACTTACCCACGTCCAGATTTACATCAAACTAGATTAATTAATCAATGAAATAACATACTAAGGTAAATGTATAATTCTGAGTAAATAATAAGTGTATTTCCCGAGTGTAAATTTATTACTCCTAGTTTAGTTGGTAGTATAACATTGAGTTGGAATAATTTTATTTCCACTTTTGTTTGCGGTCAATAATTTAATTCCTTTCACACTTCAATTAAAGATACACATCATGACAGAAATGGAAACAGCTATATCATGATTGTACAACTATGGAATATGAGAATTCCCAGCAAGAGTAGAATTATGACAGTTAATATCTAATGTGCACTAAAATAATCAATCATTAACATGTAAAACCAATCAGGAATTGCCACTTTAACTAGCTAATCACCCAATCACGTGTCGTCATATTCCACTGTCCCCCAAATTCCAGTAAATTGATTTTTCATTTTTATTCTCATTAATTATTTTTTTATATTTTTCATCATCCCCACTAATAACATAATTAACGGCTTTAACAGCTACCGTTCCCTATTAATGAGGCCCAAACAAAGGCCCACAAAATCCGCGTGGTGTAATTGAACCACCGTTCCAGGGGCACCAATGTAATTTCAATTCCCTCTCCACCTTCCCGCTATAACACTCTCTCTGTTTCCCTTTTTTCATATTTATTTTATTTTATTTTATATTTGGTGCAGTAATAAATATGGAAGAGAAGAACATTAGATTTGCATGAAAATATTGTAGGGGTAGTGCGTGTATAAATACATGTACACAAAAGGGAGACGATACAGATACGATACTTGACTCTCATCTTCACACGCTTTTCTCTTTCTCTCTCTAAAAAGTCTCTTCCGTTTCTCTCGTCTCCCTTCTCTGGGTTCGGGGGTTGGATCCTTTATTCGGTTCTGGAAAATCTGTAAGCACATACAGTTATTACTCTTATTCTTATATTTTAATTCTTGTTTGCAATTCATGATTTTTGGGCTAGATCTGGGTGCAAATATGCTTTGATTCCAATTTATTGCCATTGCAAACTTATGATCCCAGATCTATTATGGATAAGCAAGCATGCATCATATTGTGGACCACACATTTGAAATGCTGATGAGAAATGAGAATGTTGTGTTTTGCAGAATACTATGTTGGATCTGATGATCTGTGTTTTTTTTTCAATTTCAATTTTGTGCTGGTTTTTCTAAATCTCCATTAGTTTGTGATTTGTGGCATAATTAATAGATTGATTCATAATTTTTACTGGTTTTTATAATAGTGTTGTTATATTTTATTGCTTATCCAGGGAAATTATTTATTAATTCATGTATATTCACTTGTATTTTTTATCTTGCTTTTACCTACTACAACCCCCCACATAGTCAGATTTATGGCATTGGGTACCTTTTCAGAATCCGCGGTGTCGAACTTTTTTATGTTCTGGGGCTTGCTTTTGGTTAATATTTTTGTCGGTGTACAGTTGCTTATTAGTTCTCAAACATTCTCTGTTGTTACCTGGTTATTAATCTATATAAAGAATTCATTTTTCATCCTTTTTCCCTTTGCGCCTTCTTTTAAGCTTTAGGTTTGACAGTTGTTAATATATGAAATTAGTTTGTTTCTTGCAGGATTTGAGTTGCTATTAAACTGAGAATATTGATTTGAAATTCGTTAGCTGAAGAACCTGCATCAAGATGTCGACGTACACCCCTAAGAATATACTCATTACTGGGGCTGCAGGGTTTATTGCATCTCATGTTGCCAACCGCCTTGTTCGGAGTTACCCCGACTACAAAATCGTTGTGCTTGACAAGCTTGATTATTGTTCCAACCTGAAAAACCTTAATCCATCTCGATCCTCCCCTAATTTCAAGTTTGTTAAGGGAGACATTGGCAGTGCTGACCTTGTTAACTACCTTCTCATCACTGAGTCCATTGACACTATAATGCACTTTGCTGCTCAGACCCATGTTGACAACTCCTTTGGTAATAGCTTTGAGTTCACCAAGAACAACATTTATGGTACACACGTGCTATTAGAGGCTTGCAAAGTTACTGGTCAGATCAGAAGGTTTATCCATGTCAGCACGGATGAGGTTTACGGGGAGACTGATGAGGATGCCGTTGTGGGAAATCATGAAGCCTCACAACTCCTTCCTACGAACCCATATTCAGCCACTAAAGCTGGGGCTGAAATGCTTGTTATGGCATATGGGAGATCATACGGATTGCCTGTTATAACCACTAGAGGGAATAATGTGTATGGTCCCAATCAATTTCCTGAGAAGTTAATCCCAAAGTTTATAAATCTAGCCATGAGGGGGAAGCCTCTTCCTATTCACGGAGATGGTTCAAATGTTAGAAGTTATTTGTACTGTGAGGATGTTGCTGAGGCTTTCGAGGTAGTTCTTCACCGAGGAGAGGTTGGTCATGTTTATAACATTGGAACTAAGAAAGAGAGGAGGGTGATTGATGTTGCCTCAGATCTATGCAAGCTTTTTAACAAGGATCCAGACACAAGCATTCAGTTTGTGGAGAACAGGCCCTTCAATGACCAGAGGTATTTTCTAGATGATCAGAAGTTGAAGAACTTGGGTTGGTCAGAGAGGACCACGTGGGAAGAGGGTCTGAAAAAGACCATGGACTGGTATATCAGTAATCCTGATTGGTGGGGAGATGTCTCTGGAGCATTGCTTCCCCATCCTAGAATGCTGATGATGCCTGGTGGGGTAGAGAGAGGAGCTGAAAAAGATGATTCGGGATCATCTGAGTGCTCTGGAAACCCCAACCAGACCCGGATGGTAGTTCCAGCTTCCAAGATCGGCAACCCCCCTAATAAATCACCTTATAAGTTTTTGATTTATGGTAGGACTGGTTGGATTGGTGGTCTGCTAGGCAAGCTTTGTGAGAAACAGGGAATTCCTTATGAGTATGGAAGGGGACGTCTGCAGGATCGCTCACAACTTTTGGCAGACATTCACGCTGTCAAGCCCACACATGTATTCAATGCTGCTGGTGTCACCGGTAGACCTAACGTTGATTGGTGTGAGAGTCATAAAACTGAAACAATTCGTACAAATGTTGCTGGAACTCTAAACTTGGCTGATGTTTGTAAAGAGCATGGTTTACTGATGATGAATTTTGCAACTGGTTGCATATTTGAATATGATGCTGCACACCCAGAAGGTTCTGGTATTGGATTCAAAGAGCAAGACACGCCCAATTTCGCTGGTTCTTTCTATTCAAAGACCAAGGCTATGGTTGGTACTCCTTAAGACTCTGTTTGCATGTGGGTTTTCTTTTACAAATATTGATACAGTTTGTTTCTTTCTTTCACCAGGTTGAAGAGTTGCTGAAAGAATACGAGAATGTTTGCACCCTCAGAGTCCGGATGCCAATATCTTCAGACCTCAGCAACCCCCGGAATTTCATTACCAAGATTAGTCGCTACAATAAGGTGGTCAATATTCCCAACAGCATGACAATTTTGGATGAGCTTCTTCCAATTTCAATTGAGATGGCAAAACGTAATCTCAAGGGCATATGGAATTTCACAAACCCCGGTGTTGTGAGCCATAATGAGATTTTGGAGATGTACAAGAAATATATAAATCCAGACTTCACATGGGCCAATTTCACATTGGAAGAACAGGCTAAGGTAATTGTTGCAGCTCGCAGTAACAATGAGATGGATGCTTCAAAGTTGAAAAAGGAGTTCCCTGAGTTGCTGCCAATCAAGGAATCATTGGTCAAATATGTGTTTGAACCAAATAGAAAAACTGCTGCATAATAAGCCTTAGGTTACTGAGATCAGACTTCTGGTTTGGATTAATATGCTACTTGACTTTGTATCCTAGTTTAGTCATTATTCGTCATTAGTAGCCAAAATTTTCTATTGTTTAGATTCTTGCCGGTGATTAGAATTCCTATGCTTGGTTTTTCCTGTTAGTTATCTATGAGTTTAATAATGTACTATGAGGAAGCTTTGGATAGGAATTCCCCATGTATCTGTTATCAACCCTGTGTGCTAAGGGTTTATTTACTGAATCTAATATATATGGAATTATGAATTGTTTCTTGCTCCATTTCATAGTGTTGTTTTCTCTTCCACATATTGAGTGGAAAGTTGCTTTGTATTTTGCTAGTATTCTAAAGGCAGAATAACAGTATCTAGCATGGATTATTTTACTTTAGTTTTAGTAATTTACGTCTTAATAATATATTACTTTAATGACTTATCAAAGACGCCCTCCATTCCAGAAAGAATGGTCAATTTTAACTACTATTGCAAAATGCATCAGTTCCTTTGGATTGAATCAGACATTGATTTTTAATTTTTTGGGAAGAATAATAGGCCTTAAAATGTTCACATTTTGGAAATCCCACTTTCAAACATTTATGTGTATATTAGGATTAGGGGCGGCAAATGAAGCAGTCGGGTTGGATATGGGCGGATCGAAAACGGGTAATACAAAAAAAAAACGAATAAATTATTCTTTCCGATTCATATTTAATACGGATAAAAAACAGGCTAACAGATTTTTTTTTAAACCCCTCCCAAATTAGGAGGATCTATAGTGTTTCCACACTTCCGGTTAACCGGCTGATCATATGGATATCTATATAATCCATGGCTTATTGAATATGATCACTTTTGGAAGAATTCTTAGTCTCCCAAACTTGAGGAACTCCCAACTTGAGGCTTTACAAAGGTAAAAGTTAAACTAATTAATTATCCATTTTCTAAGTGAATAATACGGTTCTTATCCATATTTGACCCGCTTTTAAATAGTTCATTATCCAAACTATTTTTTAATGTATAATATGGGTGGATAGCTGTTTTCTTTTAGTCATTTTGCCACCACTAATTAGCTTAGAAGCACTGAGATTTAAGTAGTTCAAATTTTCATATATGTAAACCTAATAGGTGCAATGATTTTATCTTGTGAATTAGAAACATGAAACCAGATCTCTCCATTCAAGCAACCCTTATAAGAGTCAACGAGAGCTCAACTGGTCTTTTATTACACCATAAGCAAGGGATAAGATTTGCCTTAACTATTTTTATAATTATTCCAATATATCTCTGCCTTTCTAAGAATTCCCATTTAGAAGACTGAAATTAACCATTAGAAAACAAGGACCAACAAAAAAATTAAAAGTATTCTCCTTTGAACTTTATTTTAATGAGCGACTCCATAAATGATGGTTGTGAGTTGTTGACAAGTTCTTGTGATTTTGAACTGCTCAATAGTCAATATGTATGTTAAAGTTCCAAGTGATAATCCAACGGGCAAAAACATCTACGGGTCGGAAGAGAGACGGAGGGAGCCTATTATTAGCTAGCAGAAAGGTTATTTCTTTACTTTGTAGAATTTTGAATCCAGGCATCTATATATCCACCGCAAATCAGGTATAAACGTTGCTCAATATCCTCCATACAAATCTCCCTCAATCAAAAACTTGGTACTGATCCTTCATCACTTGATGCAACCAGCATCATTTATCCTTTTCATAATGGCGCATTTGAGATAGATGCTTCAGCTAATTCCTTTAGAAAAGCAACAACGTCGTCAGGCGTACTGAGCAAATACCGAGCATTTGTACGAGTCCTGCCAACTGCACATGAGAAGTAATTCTCCTTCTTCAGATCCAACACATTCCATGACACATTTTCAGGTGAGGTCCGTCGTCCACCACCATTGGAAGTTTTCTTCTCCGAGTTCGATACAGGCCTATTCCTGTTCTGAGATGATTTTGAGCTAGTTCGGCTAGACGGAACTTTTGGCGCCGATCGCCTTTCCCCTGGTACCTTCAGTGCATCAGAGACCTTACCCCTTGGAATACCAATGCAATCAGAAGGAAGCTCTGGCTCGAAAAAGGTATATACATCCTCATCCTACATCACAAAGACACCAGACAGAAATCAGAATAGTGGCATCTGTATTTCACTATTTCATAAAAACCTCTGGCGTAGTTTGAAGTTTGACTTATAAAGCATATAAGTTCAAAGGATTTGCCAACATGATCCATCTAGTTTAGCCTCATTAATTTAAATATATTTATACAGATGGACATAGTGTAGCAACAAAATGGGCACATAACAACATCAAAATTCAAGATGGACACAGGAAAACAAGTATACAGTTGCAAATGATCAACCTATCCTACTTTGATTTTCTTAAGTTAATTCTGTTGGGAGCATTTAGTTCATTTATTTTTTTTGAAATAATAGTTGGACCACACTTAATCAAAATCTGGAGCTAGTTTAACAGACAGGGTTAAACTTGAAGTTTACAGCAATAGTAGTATTAACTTGAAGAAAGGATATTTTGATAGCTTTAAGGAATTTACCTTCCCCAAGAAATGCCCAATGCATAAGACGTAATCAATTGGCGTTGCAATGGCTTTACTATGTACTATCTCCCCCAGTATACGATCAATTGCTGCTCCCTGCATGTGTATATATGGGTGTATGACAATTGGGAAAAAGAATTGTCTCATGAACTAATCAAGCACTTGAAACAAAATTCATGGAGCAACTATCTGGTCATATTATCATAAGAAACAATGTGGTCACCTTTGTAACACCAACTGCTCGGACCTCAACGGAGCGGAGTCCTTGTACAACATCAACAGATGCATTTGATATTGGGCCTGTCCAGAGATGCTGCAGCATGTCTCTGGCTTGCAATCTTCCAAATTCAACATCTAAAAGGACATGGAAGACCCCCACAAATGAAAATTATAAGTTAAAAAGAGGAAAGAGAATTGACATGCCGAAGGTAAGATAAACCTTGAATATCTAAAACAAGAACCACATGACTGAATTTTCTTGAAATGAAAATAGACGACGAAACTGAGATTACCTGCATACTTGTAATTCCAAACAAGTGAAGTTTCACGTTGTTCAAAGTGAGATCTCGGTGTCCTTTCGGTGAAGTACTCAAAGACGTGCTGGATATAGTCAAAAGAACCAGAAAAGTTAGAGCTGAATCCACTTTCAGAACCTAGCTACATATATTCATACCTTTACACTATCAACCCAATCCATATTTAGATGCTCTGGCATCGTTGTCATCCATACACCATTTGTAGATCGCAAAAACATTCCATTTTCTGCTGCTAACCACATGTTGTACTCACTGAAGTTCTGCAAAGGTACAAAATTGGCATGGGGAAACGTAGCTATAGTTGAAGGAATTGAAATTTTGCTAGTTGTAATGCTGTACATCATCTAAGACATTTCTGTCACTTCCACTGAGGACAACAACTGTTGTCTTTGGGTCGTTGCAGATTGCAGTCAATGGTTCTTTCAGTTCGGGATGCAATTTCAGTTCCATCTCTCTAATTTGATCTCCACCTCTTCTTCCAGGGGTATCCACCGATTCTGTCAGCGCAGAATTGAAACCCTGTTTTTGAGGACCACCGTAATCAAGTCAAGAAATTATTATTAACTTATCTAGTTGCTGCATATCAGTATAAAAGAACAGAAAATTAAACTTAAAAATATATAATATCTCATGAAATTTAGGCATTCGACAGAGAAACACAAAGAGTCCTCACAAAGGCAAAGTACGGGGAAGGGGAGGCTGCATCTATTCTTCTTCACACGTATAACCCCTTCCCACAAAGTCTACCACTAACTGGAGATGTCCCCCCCCCCCCCCCCCCCCCACAGAATCACCAAGGCCCCGATATCATGGTAGCATCTAGATCCCTTCACTCTTCTATTGCTAATTCTTCACTTCTACAGCCAAAATCATTAGCAGCATACTAGCCACCCCCTTCACCCATAATATGCACACCAAAGCATCACCAACATGACTTGGACTCGAGTGAACATTTCAAATCCAAAAACAGTTGGTATACTATCCAAATTTGTATAGGCTTTTGCCACTAACTCGATTCATCGTCTAAAGCCATCTAGGTAGCCTTTCTGCTATATATGAACTCTTCCAGGATCAAACGATTATTATCAATCACAGGAATCATTAGGGAAAATAGTTAACTGTAGCTTTTGGATAAATAATTTCAGCAGATTACATTTGAAAGAGGGATGAATGGTACCAATATTAGTAAACGATTATTGGACAACAAATAGCGGTCAATTGCATCACTGATGTTAAGTCGGGGTGGAACTTTTCTTATCCTCTGTTGAGCTTCAATAACAGTATCATTTAGTTCACTGCAAAGAAGAGGAATAGTGGCCGATTAATATGCGAAGTTTATCAAAAAGAAGCTCTACTAAAAGACCCATTTATAATCTCAATTAATAAACATGTAATGCTTAAATTGCACCAACAGTATCTATGCTGAGGAAAGATTAAAACGGCTGACATATGAGAGTTGTTTAATATCGAGAGAAGCCATGCAACAAAACATAGAAATGATCAAGGCAGATATGCTAACTATATAATATGGTGCCTCCAATCACTCTCAAGGTAGGCATACCCTAGATAAGAGTGTGTATATTCTGACATAAGACCCTACTCAGTTAAACAGGCTGCCTAGGTATTTTTATGACCCTCCGAATATAAAAATACAAATCTAAGGTCTAACCTGACCTGTTCCAATCCATGGATCAAATACTCCGAACTAAAGACATATAGGAAGAATCAACTTGAGTAAAGAAAGTGCAAATGAGCACTGAAGCATCAGAGCCACAGCCATGAAGTTAAACTCAAGCAAGAACTGACTTCTCTACTATCTTGCTTCTTCAAGAAGCCTTGCTGCATAGATAGCATTTACAGAAAAAGTAGAACAATAAGGGTGGTATTTTATGGTTTTATACTATTATTACTCTTTTGCCGCCAAATAGGTTCTTTACAGGAGTCTGATCAGTGATTAGGCAAAAATCCACAGTAGCTTTACACTGTTAACGATAATAGGCTATCGCTGAAATGTATTCTCACCTCACAAAAGTTTCAGCCCATTCTTGAGCAGTATGGGTAGTCACATGCAGAAAGTTATGCCTGTGGCGTTTTTCTCTTTCTTCGGCTGACATATTTAAAGCTTGCCCAATCGACGCAGCGACCTCTGTGATATTCCATGGATTCACCAGAATTGCTCCAGCACCTAAGGACTGTGCAGCACCTGCAAACTACAAATGCACGAGATTAAAGATTAGAAAATTTATCTATTGAAACTATGCGCATACAAGGAGAGATGAGACAATTTCAATATGTTGGACAGCACAGCAGTAAAATTTCCTTCAAGATTACTGCAAAACTGAAATGGTAGCTCCATTATTTTGATTTCATAAATTATCTTACTCCATGACAACGTACGACGTAGAATACTCAATAGTTACACAATTAGGAAGAGAATAAGCAACATGTGAGTTATGGTTTATTTAGATATTTAACTGAATAGAAAAGGATTGATTTTATCATTTGGTTGACATGCTATGTTGTGTCACATAAAAGCAATCTAAACGAAAAAACACTAAATACAGAGGCTGTTCAAAGAAGCTGGAGCGCAGCTGTTCAGAAAGAAAATATGGCCTGTGTCACAGAAACTTGTCAAATCAGATGTTCTATCTGCAAAAGGTCTTACGAAAAATAACCTCCTTGACTTTGGAAATGAATAAGACGTAAGAGAGCAAAAGATACCATGTATGGAGCATCATGTGTGATTCAAGAAGACTGAGGGGCATCAAAATTTTTGAAAGGAATTAGGATAACTGTAATCTTGCTTTTGTTTTCGATAAACTGTTAGCCTCATCAAAATAAAGTAGCAAAGAAACAACAAAAATGTCCATCTATGTGGGTTATGCTGCAAAAATCTTTTCATCTTATCAGTTCACAATGCCTGAAAGCATAAAACACTTTTAAAACCAAAAACTAGTAAATATGGCATTCGAGGAAATATAATTTCAATTAGATATGTGACTATTACTTCGCTGAGAATAAGGACCCCTTTTTTCGACTCCTGGCAGGCCACAAATTCATAGCTGACAAGGTTCATGCCATCCCTTAAGGAGGTAACCAGCGCTACATCTGATGAACAAGACATTGCCAAAAGAAGTCAAATACAACAGGAACAGGCATGTAGCTACCACATGGATTTAGCTAAAGATGAAAAGACAAATAAAGGTACCAATATATATCATATAATAGTACATCAACTTTTGGCAAGAATGGTATTTGGGACGATGACAATGATAATCTTGCAGTAATTATTTATTTTATATGATTATATTGCAAACTATTTACCATCATGTCAGTAATATATCGTTTTACCATTTTATAGTCTTGAACCATCGGTAATATGACAAGTAGAATACAAACTGTCTTACTAGTAAAGGATTTTTTTTTACCCTTCAAGATCACTAAAGCAATAAGGTATATTTTGGACTATGGCAGGCATATGTTTTCCGAATGTGATCAAGCATACTCGTTCCCTATTCAAATCCTGGAGCACAACTTATGCATTATCTAGTGGATAAGCCATGTTTTAATAAGGTATATTTGGACTATGGCAGGCATATGTTTTCCGAATGTGATCAAGCATACTCGTTCCCTATTCAAATCCTGGAGCACAACTTATGCATTATCTAGTGGATAAGCCATGTTTTAATACATGACTGGTTGCAGTAGCTTACTAGGAACTCGGCACCTCAGTGGTCCATGCTCCAAAAACAACCCATATAGGAAATAAGTTGGAACAAACAGGTAAGCACTAGGGACCTGCGCCTGAAAGACCATTTCATGGCTGGAGCAATAAAATCATTCTCCCTAGTCCACATGCAGGGTAAAACCCATCTATAGATCATGGTCAAACTTCTGTGTTCATTATAAACAAATCAACCAATAGAGAAGGAAGTGCAAGATACCCAAAACAAAGAAAGCAGCAAGAAAACAGACTGTTGGGCTTCTAGCTGCTGAACTCTTTCTGCCTTGGGTGAAAGCAAAATGAGAGTGTGAGGAAAGGAATATGTTGGTTTGGTGCCAGAGGAAGAAAGAACTTCACAGAAGAAAGGCAGTAAGAAAATATATAACCACAATACCTACATGCTCATAGACACAATTCTCCTTCCCATCCCAAACTGAATGTCCACATTTCACTACTACATCAAAGCGATTCAACCATTTAGTACGGAAAGGATGAAGTTAAAACAATATGCCAGATCTTAATAATAAAGCGCAGTGAGCAGATCTGAACGTATATCCCGTCTTTCAGAAGTTTTGAACCAATTCCAGGATCTGCAAGTTTGATATCCTTTTTCTAGAAAGTCTAACATGATGCAGACTTCTCTGAGAACATGCAGAGGCCTCTATAAGCTATTCCATTGTCAATATCATTTGTAAGGACCATAAAAGTCCTGAAACTACAAGTATTTTAAGCCTGGGAGAGTAATTATCCTAAACTCTGCCAGAAGGGCTTTAAAAGAGAATGGAATTATCAAACCCGAAGGGAAGCAACCTTATGAAAACTGTGTAGAGATATACCCTTCCCCATATATGTATTAACAAAGAACTATTTACTAACCAGGAGTACAACCGTACATAAACATCAACTGCTCACCGCTCTTCTCTTCTCGTAGTTTAGTTCCAATTCCAGAGACAATCTAATAAACTCATACCAGGTGAGAGCACAAGCATGTACTAGTGCTTACATGTAAAGTACAGAAGAAAATGGCCAAACATAAATGAGCAGAAACAACACTACTATTACACATTATTATCTCACTGAATAGCATAGCATACTGCAACTAAGAAATGTGGGGGTTGGGGGTGCAAATGGGGTGTGAAAGCTGCTAATAGAACTAAATGCAAGATGAAAGGGATTACCAGTTACAGCATATAGTGCACATAATGCATGAAAGTCAAGAGATCGATCCTGCATTGAAAAAACAGTGTAAACATATTTCAGCCTTGGTATAAAATTCAGGAACAATGAATATAGGGAAAAAAGACTAACCAGATGATGAATAGGCACTGCAGTCAAAGTTCCAAATCGGCCATTGATGCGTCCAACAATCTCATGAACCTGACTAGTAAGTTTTTGGTCTGCAAAAATACAAGGTGAAACCAAGTAAAATATCATACTTAAGCATGAAGATAAATTGAAATACTTCAGCATTTATTACCAAGTAAATCTCATTGAAATTTCACTGTCCTTAAGGTCCAACTGAGTTCATGAGTTCCCAGATATTTAAGTTTTTAAGGTTCAGAAAAGGGAAGTAAAGCATTGTCCTAGTTGAAAGCTTACAAGAGAATCTCCCTTATGAGTGGTACTCGAGCTAATTCAAGGAGAATAAGCTAGTCACCAAAGTTCATCAGATTAAAAATTCCATTTCCATGGAAGCATTTCTGGATGCAACAGACAAAGTATCTCACGGAATCCACTGGAAAATAGGTGAATAAAAAGTGTAATAAGCTTTGGTTTGAATCCCATCTTTGTTCCTCTCATGGATGTTCCGTCCAAGTTGAGGACTGTGCTGGATGATTAATGCTCAGAGCTAGCTATCAAGAATTCTAAATTTGTATTGAACTGCTTCAATTTCTTTGAAAAGACTTTACATGTGTAATGTTTTTCTAATGTCCTAGCCAGTGTTATCAAAGGCGAAAAGCACAAAAAAGCTCTAAGGTCCGTTGATGCTTTAAGCGCAAAGGGCAAATAAAGCGTGGGCTTTAGTGAAAAAAAGCGCAACTGGAGAAAAAGTACAAATATGTATATGTAGTCTAAAACTAATAATTATAAGTATGAATAACAAATATATGGACAAAGAAATTGGAAAAAAATTACGATATAGGGAAATATCAATTGTTTAATGTTGCATTTTCAGGATTACACTCATTGGCAAGTAAAAGTATGCCTAAGAGCCTTGATGCGATACTAAAGCGCCCACAAAGCGAGGCGAAGCCCTCAACATGTTTTGAGCCTTGCTTCAGGGCTTAAGCGTGCTTTAAGCGCGCCTTTGATAACAATGGTCCTAGCATTACACACTGCAATCTTATTCTAAAGTGAAAACAAAAAGAATCAGATAACCACCTCAACTAGTTTTCTTGCCAAGTTTTTTAATGTAACGACAGATCATTGTTGGGTGCAAACTATACTGTTACGCAACTTTCAAATTTAAATTTTGTACCTGATGTCTCTGTTGCAGCACAAAACTTCATTACAACTATAGCATGGAAGGTAAAAGGAGGCACGATTCCCTCAACATACAGTTTAGCATCAATGAATGCCTTCGAATATCTAAACCAATATGGAAAGTACGCACCAGGTTTAAGACAGAAAGAGATGGAAAGTGAAGAAGGAGGGAGAGAGAGAGAGAGAGAGAGAGAGAGAGAGAGAGAGAGAGAGAGAGACAGAGAGATTTCTCTAAAATGATCACTCCTACCGGTGCAGCTATCTGAGTCTTTGCTAACAAGCTAGGAGTAATCAAAGACGACTCATGGATCTAAGCACAGATGAATTAGCTAACAGGAAGGGAGGAATATATTCTGCAACTAAATAGATTCATGATGGAATGCCTGTAGCACATGTCTTTTTCCTGGGCACTCAAGTTTGGATCACTTTTTCTTGATACATTTAACAATTAACTTAACAACTCTAAAAGCTAGCTAGCCCTCAAGTCCGGATCATTAAGATCATTAACAGGGATCTTTAAATTTTTAGAGCGTCTGTATTTGGTAAAGAATCTATGATGCTCTCCCTAGACACATTTAATTTAAGCTTTGACCAATGGACTTATGAATCAAAAACTCCCCTTCCTAGGAACTCTCTGTTCAAATGTAAAAACAGCTGATGATGAACTGGACCAGTATAGTGGAAAGTAAACTTTCACTACAGGCAGTAACGGCAAATAGGAGAAAAGGAAAAAATAAAATGATTTAAAGGAATAAAGAAGAACTCAGAATGGATGTGCCAAGAAAATACATTCAGGAACATCTGTTCTTGTTGGCACAGCAATTTGCAGCAAAACCACTTTATCACGCCAGTACGGGTTTTCTTCAAGGAACTTCTCAAATGCTAGGATCTTCTGGGGAATTCCTTTAATCATATCAAGGCGATCAACTCCTAACATCACCTGTATTCAAATTTATTTGGGGAAAACTAAGCAAGGTCAAAGTTTATAGGACCAATGCATAAACAATTGCAGTAGATAAGGGCATCCTCTTACCTGACTACAGGCATAAATAGAAGAAAGTGATACGAGTTTGGTATACATAAAACAAGATAAAAAAACGATTAGCAAGAACACTAGACTGACATAGCTTTGCAACAAAGGGTGAGGAAATTCCAGGTAGCCTTCAGAAAATTGAAACATACATGACTTAGAAGCAAATACATTTCACCTTTTAATGAAAAAAGGAATATGGATTTTGTCTCCAGCCCTAATAAAGCCACATGGAAATTCTAAGAGTGTAAAAGCCACATCTGCTTTAAGGCAGCAAAACAACGGAACATAGTTACTCCTGGCAAATGCAAAGAAATACTTCTTTATCTCTTATTTTTCTCTTTTTTTTCTTTTAAATTTCTGTCCAATTTCCATATTCATATCTATATACTGTTTCAAAATAGGAAAAATTCAGTAAGAAATATCCGACTATCTGAATGGTAAGCATGTCAACTAAAGTAACAGAACGGAAGTATTTACTTATTACGCCTTCAAGATACACCTTCTGGTGCAGCAAACAGGCAACTTTTTGCTTGATGTAAGCACATGAAAGTATTGTGAGACAGGTAGACGTAGGACTTGAATCTATGGCGCATGCCTGCCCCTGTTTCGTACTATTTTATCTAGCCCCCATTTTTATCGAAAGTACACTATTAGAAAAGGGAGACATTACTTCTGTAATCTTTGTAGGGGAGGTACAATTTTCAGAAGACGATGGTAAAATTACCCAAGATGGATCCAGGTCATGACCAAGTCCCCAACTGGCCTAAGGAACTGGGAAGCGGAAATATGATGTTGATGGAATTCAAGGCCAAGATTTCACAGTTAAAAATAGAAAGTGAAATTGGTGAAAAAAAATTCTAAAAGCAAATTGTTCCCCATGTGATGCATATTGCAAATATAAACGTTTGCAATCAGAAAAAACGAAAAGATTTTTCTTACTTCATGAAAGTGATATCATTTCAAAAAGGAAAACTAGGCCAGATAGAGAGAGGATACAGAGCGGGAGAGAAATACCTTTCTCCCAGCAAATCTATCTTTTAGTTCTCTAATATGTTCCTGAACTTGAGGAACTTCAAGTGCTCGAATGAATCGCTCTGAATCTATACCAATGGGGAACTGTATGTACAAACAATTTAAAAATTGCTCAGAAAGAAATCAAGTTGATATTTCGCAAGGCTAAGTACACAAAATCTTTTAGATGAGGATTAGAGAAGTTCTTAAAGCAGAAATGTTGTGTGAAAGTGTAGAAAGTTAACTTTAACATACCGCAGCGACACGGGTCAGTCTACCTTGATCTTCTACTCCTTCGGGAGTTCCTTCAAGTCCAAGGATACGAGTACAGGCACTAACGAAATGCCTTGCATAGTCATAAGTATGAAAACTGCAGAGGAAATTTAGCATACTGATCCATTAGAAAGTCCAATAAAAATCCCTAAAACATGATTAATCATACTTGGCTTGAGTAACAATTAGATGGTTTTAAATCATCAAACTATGCAAATATAGGTCAAAGCCCTAAGGACTTTCATTACATAGAGGTTAACGGACGAAAAGTCACAGGAGAAAAAGTGGACATCATTTCCTTAACGGACCAGGAAGTCAAAGATGTGCAATGAAGTGGAAGTTAGTTACTCTGGCATGATACAACCAAAAGATAGTACCAAGGAAACCCACAGATGAGCAATATAGTACATACTGGTATCTGATGAAAAATCAGGAGGAAGAGCAACTCATGTTAGTCTTCTAGAATTATTGAATAGTCATTATACCGACAGATAAAAGTTACCAGTGAAACCAGCATATTCTCCTCTTCAGCTTAATTTGAAAGGTTATGCTACGATTTGTGAACCAACTTCGCCAGTACATTTTATTGTCACATAGAGGTTAACTAGTGGAATCCTATTTTTTTTCTTATCAGATTAAACTCTGGAATGAAACTTCAAAGTGTAGTTTGAAATAAAAGAACCTAAACTGGCATACAGTTTGTTTTGAAAATATATCCACACATTATGTTTTATAATTAGCATTCAATAGAACATTAGGAGGAGCAAATAAGAAGCCACTTGGATTACCATTCCAAATTTAGCCCAAATACAATCAAGTTTTTAGTAATTAAGTAATAGGATCCGGTTTTTGAAAAGGGAAAAAGTCACACTGGCTTAAACTTTTATCTGAAGCTTTACAATCCAACGAACTGAAAGAATACCCCATATTATACATGGAAACCTCTCACCAAAAAATGGAATGGACTCTAATAGGAGACGTTCGATGCATGGAAGTTCTTGATACTGCATTCTAAACCAGAAGTGGAAATTCGTATTTAAAAGCATAATGGTACAAGTTCATGCAGATAGAAATAGTCACTGGAAATTGAAGCATCACAATCTCAACACAACTAAATCCAAATATCCTAGCAAATAATAATTCAATAAAAGGTTCATCAAATTCAGCATGAATTTCCAAGCATCTAACATAATTGAACTAGCAGCAAACTAATAGCAGATTCATGGAACACCCATTATTCTAAACATTAATGATGGGGAAACTGCTGCAGATTTGAAATAGCAGAACAAGCACACTTTGCTATTAAGGTCTGATGCAAATCTCTTTAATATAGACTTTTCCTAGTTATACTTTATTTTTTTTTTAATGAAGTAAGTAGAATATATCATAAAAGGCATCGGGAAGATGCAAAAGTTTTCCTAGTTATACTTTCTTGGCAGAGTGTCTTTCACAATCATGCTAGGTGTTACCAAAGCATATCTTTCAAGACATGCCTCACCAAGTAAAGTTAGTGCGAGGAAGAGATTTCACAGAAATCTAACCACTAGTACGTTATTTCTTTTTTACCGGTAATAAGTTATTTCTACTAAACAAAACCCGCAGATCAACACCTACAACCTTAGAATTCAAGATCCTTGCAATCCACTACTACAACTTTCACTCTCAGCACAGAGAGACAGGAATATCACTCTGAGGTCCCAACAACTATATCCACTTTTTGAAGGTTAAACGAAAACGGGAAGTTAGATGATATGCAGGAGAATGAGTTGCTCAAAGGAGAATTTACCCAACCAAATCAGCCGCGAGAACTGCTCGGAGCAGCTCCGATCTAGATGGCAATGTCCTGTGGATTTCTGAGGATGGAAAGGGTGTGTGTAGAAACCACCCAACTTTCATTTGGCTGTTGTACTCCTTGAGACATTTAGGAAGGAACATGAGATGGTAGTCATGACACCAGACTACATCACCTTCTTCATAATGTTCAGTCACGACATCGGCAAACATTTGATTCGCTTTCTTATAAGCAGCAAACTGAGATTGGAAACTTCTGGTAGTCGCGAGGCGGTCTTCTTGCGGAAGTCCAAGATAATGAAAAAGAGGCCACAATATGTTGTTGCAATAACCGTTGTAATACTGATGAACAATTTCTTCATCCAGGAACACAGGGATACACCTCTACGAGAACAGTATCAAAAGGGTAAACAAATGCAGGATATAGGTAAAGCATTCTTATTGGAGAAAAAAAAAAGTAAAGCAATCTCCAAAGTCCTAAATTCAAAAAGGCAATGAAGTGTGGTAAACTGAAAAATGGTGGCAAAAACATGAGGAGGATGATGCATTATAACCTTTTCTGCCAGTGCTTTAGTAAGTGCCCTCTGCCCCGCCTCATCTGGCACGTTCACACCCGCCCAACCAATCCATCTAGCCTCAAACTCCTTCACACCTTCAACAAATTATTTCCAGAACAATTAGAACATCTCTTAGATAATATGAACATCAAACTCCCAAAAAGAGATAATTAGAGTCTAGGCAAAAATAAGAGTCAAAATGTAAAATCAGATATGACTGAAAGGAAGCTAGCTTACCAAGAAGAGCACTAACTAGACCTCCACCACTTATCTCCAGAGACCAGGATTCCTCACCCCTTCTTACTGCAGAGACAGGTAACCTATTAGCCACAACCAGTAGTCGTTGTCTGGTGGGCCGTCCATCGGGCCGCTCCCATCCCTCGCTATATGCTCGTGCAACTCCTTCTAGGTACTGTTCAACATATGAAACTCCTGCATTATCAGCTTCTCCTTGGCGAAAATCATGGTCAGAGAGCTCATTGCCCCTGTTGCTATCAGTAGAATCGCTTGTTTGATGAGAAGTTCTGCTAGTTTTCCTTAGCTCTCTTTCTCTCAATAGCCTCTCCAATCGAGTGGTGGCAACCGTTTGGTTTCCGTTGTACTTGTTCCCTGGCATCTGTCTAGAATAAGACCTCCTAGGATGAATTTAATAGAGTTCTGTTTTCCCTGAAAACAAACGTCTTTCATCTTGATTATAGCAAATTAAGAGGTAGTGATAGAAGAAACTCCCTCCTGAACGATATAAGAATTTATAAAATTCCACAATCGCCTCAGGTACGAACAGTGAAAATGCAATTGCATAGCCCAGGGTAACATATATGAACAGGACATCAGCATTCTTGTTAAATAAACCAATAATAAAACAACAAATACGCCTCAATCCCAAGCTAGTGGGGATCAGCTATACGACTCTTCACTATCCATGTAGCTACATTTAGACCCGTACCAATCCAATATCTAAAAACTAGAATAACCAATAATAGAGAAAAACGGAGTTATACCAAGGAAGAGATAACAGGAAGAATGGGATCCACAGAATTCTACAGGGGAAATGGGGTCTACAACTAAGAGTATTGACTGTTTTCCTCCAAGGTTTTTAATTAATCACGTTGTACAAATTCATTTGGTATCTCAAGTTCAGGTCAAGAAAACAAGAAAAATCAACCAAAGTGAGCAATGACAAGTGTATAAGTATAAAGGCGCACAAAAAGTAAAAGAAAGAACGATTGTAATGCTTCAGAACAATTATTAGATTCAACGCGGACACTGGCACAAACACATTGCATGCAGAAAATCAAATGCCTGCTATAGAATTGAGAATTCTAACCTTTTGCGCAGCTAATAATCCTAACCCAACTTCAAAAACCACCAGGGGAGTATATCACGAAAACAGGAAAATAAAATCAAGACTCGGTCAAACCTGAGGGTTCTGGCCTAATCTGATCCAAACGTCAATAACCAGAAAGCTATAGAATCATGACTCAAAAGAGCAAGAGTTAGAACAAAGAATTAACATTTGGTGGGTGAATTAGATTGGCAACCTTTGATTGAGGTGAAAGAGGGAGAAATTGAGAATATATAAAGATTTCGGGTGGCAGAGAAGAGAGAATTATCATAGCGAGAGAGGAAGTGGAAGTGGAAGAGCAGACGAATCCTCGTGTACGCTTTAAAAGGTACATAAAGCCTTACAGCCATGCAGCTGACACAGAGATTTTATTTTTTGAGATTCGTATTTAAAAAGCTGGAAAAGGCAGCGCTTACGCAAGAATGCACACTCATGGTAATACCCAGGAATTAATTTTCGTTTTAATTAAAAAAATCTCTTAGAAAGTGAACCTAATAAAACACTAATCAGAAAAAATTATAGAGAACCCGAACCCTCTTTTGAAGGGTCTATGGGCCACCTGAGTCTTTGAAAGGGTCTCTTTTATATTCCTTTTTTTAATATCCGAAAAGGAATCTCAACATGATTTTTCCTTTTATAGGCTTTTAGGACCCCAGGTTAATGTAACGTTGTGCAGCGAAGTCTGAGGCTTTAGTTTTCAATTCAATCAAAGTTATTAAAAATCTAATGCATAAGTTTACTTCTATTTATGTTATTGTATACTCTTTTTACACCAGATTGAAACGACATAAAACAACAAACAAAAAGAGGCAACACTCTATATATATTTAATTTGGAAATCTAGAAATAAAATAAACGTCTGTTATAACAAATTAAATGTCTGATAATGTAAAAGTCAATTATGTCATAAGTGGATATAAGTTAAAACCTTAACAAAATCAGTATTAACAAATAGTCTTTAAAAAAATTCTATTTTATTAGTTGGTCATATAAAATACGAAATGTGCGTGGACGATGTGCTGGAATAAAATAAATTACTTGCTCTAACGAATTAAAATGTCTGACAAAGTAAAAATCAATTAACCTCATAAGTGGGATAAACATTTAAACTTAACAAAACAAGTATTAAGAAATATTCTTAAAAGAAATTATCTAATATTAGTCAATCATAGAAAACTTTACCGTTAATATATAAAAGTCCTAGGCCTTCTTAGGAAATACAAAGTGTGTGTGGATGATGTGCTGTATATATAGCAGCAGTCACCACAACCAATGACGATTTAATATTTTGCTTCACGAGGTTGGCGTTCACATCAATCCTAACCAACCGAATCTTTTTCCGCAAAACTAACAATGAGAGCAAAAACAAAATCTACAAAGCTTTTCTGATTTCTCTCTATGCAGCAGTCCTAGTGGAAAATAAAGTGGATGGTGGATTTAACACAACTTCACAACAATCAAACACATACACTCACAGATGTGACATTTCACAGTCTATATGGAGTACTAGAATTATTTTAGCATTTTTGGGTAACAAAAACTTGAAAATTTTACCCTGAAATAATGAATTTAAATTTTAGTATTTGTTAAATTCCAAGATCCACATAAGCAAGTATGACTGAAAATAGTTTTTAAATGTAGTGTACCGATTCTATTCTTCTGAAATTTAACAAGTTCAAATTGAGTGGGCAAGCACAACTGTACATGAGTTCCTGCATTCAAGATGGAGTGGCGGACTACCAATGCACTTTTTACGTCACCTTTTTTGCACTTCAAATTGTGTCCTCAAAATTCAGCATCTAATACTCACTCCTAAATCAGACGAAGCAGATCTTTTCTATTTCATGTGGAAGGATATCTATACTTCCACATGTATTGCGTTTAATACACCAGCACTTTTTTTTCACAATCAGATTAAACAAAAGATATTTGTAAAAATATACATATATTAAACAAAAAATATTTACAGGTAATTCTTCATAAAAATAAGATTTACATCATTATAAAAACAAAGTTTAAAAGTTCGTTTCAAAGTCACTGAATATTGGTTAATGGTTAAACCCTTTATAATATAGTATAAATTTAAAATGAATCATCACTTTATCTGAAAATCATGCAAACAGAAAATTCCCGAAACAGGATTCAAATTTAAAAAATAACGGCATTAAAAAGGCAGAGCGAACAGCTAAGGATTCACATCCTCTTTCACTATGCCTAGAAAGTGCTTGTTCAACCAGAAATTCAGCGATTTTGTGATCGCGGATTCAAATCCAGATCATTCAATTAACCTCTTCAGTCAGCCAAATACATGCACCAGCACATACATATACATACCGCACAGATTTCACTTTTTAGAAAGAGATAGCAGAGAGAGAGAAAAAATACCTGAAAGTTGAGAAGCGATGAGCGATGAATGTTTAGATTCTCGAATTGGAAATGTGGCTGAAATTGAAAGAGAGAAAAGATTTTTTGCAGAGCATATATATAGAGTGGCCACTGACCAGTGCTATAGAGGGAGAGAGGAAGGCAGCTTTCAGGCTAAGAAAGAGAAGGCTTGAGAATAAAAAGAGAGGCAAAAGGCAAATGAAAGGAAAAGGCAGCTTTATGTTTTTTTTAAAAAAAAATTGGAATTCACAGCTTCAATGAAATGTGTACGTGCGCGCGCATATGAAGAATTATATTATGCTCAGTATCGCGAAAAGGGGATTTTGCTGGGTGAGATGGGGATATCTCCGCCTTTGCCCTTTTATAAATATTGCACAGTGAAGGCGAGACATTGGCCGACTTGGCTTTTTCATTTGCTTTTTTGGGACTTTTAGCTGGGTTTGGCTTCACCGTGCCAGGTGGGGTGGCCTTGTTCGTTAATCAATTGGCTTGGGAGACTGAATGTATTCTCTTCCTTTTTTTAATATATTGAGTAATGTTTACAAAATATCCGTACCACTTATTGTATCGTGTTCGAACTTTTGAAATGAAGAACTTTTTGTTGTAAAAATAACAGTGTGCCCTGATTGATAACCCATATAACTTATATTTATTTTTTTTAAAAATTTTTAACTTGTATCTATTTTTTAAATAACGTCAGTCCCATTTTTTCCTCTTCCTCCTCTTCATTTTTTTTTTCTTCTTCTTCTTCTGCTACTATTTTTTATCTAGTCTATTAGTCTAAGCGTCCTATTTGGGCGCCCCTTTTTAACCTGTAGTCGCTTTGTCTTTTTGTTTGTATTCGTACCCACTTTTTAAAAAACTTCAACTTCCCTTTATAACTGAGAAACTGAAGTTTCCGAGTTAATAAACAAAAACTTCAGCTCTTTATTTTATAACTAGAGCTGAAGTTTCCGGGTTACTTAACAAAACTTCAGCTCTAGAGCTGAAGTTTTTATTTTATAACTGAGAAACTTCAGCTCTAGCTGAAGTTTTTATTTTATAACTGGCAAACTTTAGCTCTAGAGCTGAAGTTTTTATTTTATAACTTGAAAACTTCAGCTCTAAAGCTGAAGTTTCCGGGTTACTAAACAAATTTAATTTTATAACTGGAAAACTTCAGCTCTAGAGCTGAAGTTTTTATTTTATAACTTGAAAAGTTCAGCTCTAGAGCTGAAGTTTCCAGGTTATTAAACAAAAACTTCAACTCTAGAGCTGAAGTTTCCTAGTTACAACATAGAAACTTCAGCTCTTTTATTTTATAACTGGTAAACTTCAGCTCTAGAGCTGAAGTTTTCCGGTTACAAAGGCAAAAACTTCAACTTTATTTTATAACTGGCAAACTTCAGCTCTAGAGCTGAAGTTTCCCCGTTACTAAACAAAAATTTATAAAATAAAATTTCAGCTCTAGAGCTGAAGTTCGCGAGTTACAAAACAAAAACTTCAGCTCTAAAGCTGAACTTCAGGCCCGGCTACTAAAATGCTGAAGTTTTGTGTGATTGCCTTTGCTACTTCAGCCCCGTGTGCTGAAGTTATGCGAAAAAGCGGGTACGCTTGTAATTTTTTTTGCAAAGCAAGCACGGATTAAAATATATCACAAAAAGCGGGTATAGATGCAATTGCCCCATTTCCATGTGACATTGTGTTACTGCTACCGTTTGTGAAGGCGAGATATTGCACCAGAAGCTTGTTTTCTATCTAGCTTTTACTCCTCGATGATGAACTTCAGGTTTGTATATTATGTCATCGTTCCATTGAAATGAAAAGGAACTGAAAACTGAGCCATAACAATTGCAGTAAAAGAATCTTGGTAAAAATTATTCCCTTCGGTTCAAAATAAGTGATTTTTTGAATGTTTTCACATAAATTAAGAAATTCACCTTTTAGCATTAATTAGAAATGGAATTAACGATATTAACCTTTGCTATCTCACATAAACACTCCTAACACATATTCCAACAATATTTACTCCAAGGACAATATAGGAAAAAAATAATTAATTCATTCTTAAAATCTGAAAAAATCACTTATTTTGGACCACAAAAAAAAGACCAAAAAAATCACTTATAATAATTTGAATTATAACTAGTCGTTATAGGCACACTTGAAGTAAATCTGTTATTTGACGACAATCTTCTAATTTTGTTGGATATTATATACATGAATGGATAGAGGTAATATTCAGATAATCTCTAATATCAAAAAAATTATAATTTGTTTCATATTATTCAATTGTTGAATCAAACACAACAAAGTGAAATTTTTTATATAGCTTACTCCAATTAAATTGTAGTTGAGGTATAATTGTTCTTACGAACATGATGTGATCACATTATTGGATGATGTGGACGATCTGTGTATACAGTTAAAATCGGGTTTGTCCGGCGTTGTTATTTAATCGAGATCAGGGGATTACGTCGAGGGTTGGCCTCATAATGGATCGGGTCAGAGCACGAAGATGAGGTGTCGAGTTCAAGAATCGAGGTGTCCGTCGAGGTCGAGGCCGGCAGCGATCGAGACTAAATATGACCGACTTCGAGTGAAGTGCAATAACGGAAAGACGGTATTCGTAACCGGTCGAAGATCGCGGTGAAAATCCCGAAACGGATCAAATCAAAGGCGGTTATTTATACCAATCATGAGATTTACTTCCATAATTAGGATTCCTCTAGTATATAAAACGGAGTCCCCATCATTTGTAAACACCTTACATTCACGAATATCAAAGCAATATAGTATTTCTCAGTTTACTTTCTTGTTCATCAGCTTATTTTGCCTATAACTATTCTTGTATAACTAGTTCGAGGGTGTCCGAGCTCGAGAGCCCTATCCAAACGCTGGTTTGCTTTATATTATTGTCAACTTGCATCACTTATTTTTATATTTATCAATTGATATTATGTAAAATTAAATATCCTTAAAACCACATTATAAGTTTAATTATTATCTAAATTTTAGGGTAAACAATATGTTCTATTTATTGAGCGGATTATATCCATTTGGATTATAAGAACTTAAGCAATTGAAACATGACCTGCTAACCACCTAGTTGTATCTTGAGAAGAAATTTGTTCTTATCGGACAAATTTTGAAGAAAAAAAATGAATGACGCAGATCACTTAACATGCAGGAAAATGGAACTTTAATAAGGCATTTGCATTTGGAGCTTGTGGCGGGCCCTAATTCACAAAGCTCTCTTGAACCACTTTGGACCTACTTTGATTCTATAGCTTCTAGCCAATGGAGGTCTCTGCTTCAATTGATCTTAGCTGGATCCATTTCTGTTACATGTCATGTCTAGTTGTCTGTGTATTTACGTAATCTTGGATTTTAAAAGTAGGAAAATATTCATAGTTATTGCAATTTAGTAACAAGTCACCTAATGATAACTGGATAGTCGTAACACTTGGAGGAAGATTAAGGGGCCATTGGGTTGAAAAACAAGTTATCCCTCAATTAATTATTTCGGGATTAATTATCCCTTAATTATTATCCCACTCTCTCGTAAGGATGAAAATAACACCACAATCCCGGAATAATTTATCTCAAAATTAATTATACCGTTATTTTATTCCAACTAAACATTCGATAAACTTATCTACCAAAAAGATAAACTAAATGTTGGCCCTAAACTAAATGTGCCTTTAATTAGGACATAAAATGCTATTTTCTTTCCAAAAGAGTACCACAATCGGAAATACGAGAATTAAAATATCTTTCTCAGCTTAAATTTTGAAAAGTAAAGGAGGAGAAAATCTCATTGCTTTTAAACTAAAAAGGTACACATTAAAAGTTACATAAAAATTTATAGAAATCAACTATGCTTATAATAAAAGTCCCGGATAATAAAAATATTATTTAACAATCTAAATGATTATAGTGTCATCTTTTTGTTGGCAGAGCCACAGAGGAACATGTAAATGAAAAGGAAAATGTCATATTAATGGAGTATCATATTTTTGCACGCAGAGGAACATGTAAAGAAAAGGAAAATATGTCACGCGAGGAATTTTCCTAGCTTTCTTAGACCTTGGGACTTGGAGAAATGCATGATATTTTTATTGGGTCCTGACTGCGCACCACATATATAACAGTAGTATAGTACTAATATATACTCAATAAGTAAGAAGTGGAAGTGGCAGTCGGAGTACAAAAAGATAGACTCGTAGACTACTATAATAGAATAGACAAGAATTGCCTATATTTCAGTAGTATATTAAATATAGGCCAAATACATGTATAACCCATTGAATTTGGCCCAATATTTTATTTTGGTACTTTAATTAACTATTGTTTCATTTTGGCCATCCAACTCCATTTTTTTTTTCCACTTTAACACAAAAGCTCACTAGATTTAGTGTGTATTTGGCTCCCCTTTAGGCGCGTGAGGGACCATTTTTTAGCCAAATTTCTATGGCCAAATACATACACAGCCCATTAAACTTGGCCAAATTTTTCATTTTGGCACTTTAACTCAGCCATTTTCCATTTTGGCCCTCCAAACCCATTTCTTTTGTTCCACTTTGACACAAAAGTTGACTATTTTTCATACTCCCAACGTGGAGGCGGATCCAGAATTTAAATCATATAGATTCAATTTTAATATTTTAAACATTGAATCCATTATATTTTTAAAGCTACGGGTTTATATCTATTTTTTTTACAATTTTAATGAATTTTTACATACAAATTTTTACTCCGCGTCAAAATTTATCGGTTCAGTTGAACCCGTAGTTATTACTGAAAATATATATAAAAAAATATTTTTTCCACGGGAGGGGGCAGAAAAAACAAAAAAAATAATAATTTGAAATTACAAAGAAAAATACGGGTGGTGGGGGTAACAACTGGTATTTGTCTGCGCTGTATTTTTGTCTAGGATAAAAGTTTTTGTGTTAAAGTGGAACAAAAGGATCCATTATATTTTTAAATATTATGGGTTCATATCTATTTTTTTTTTACATTTTTAATAAATTTTTACATACAAATTTTTACTCTGCGTCGAAAGTTATGGGTTCAGTTGAACCCGTAGTTATTACCGAAAATATATATAAAAAATATTTTTTCCCGGGATGTGGGCAGAAAAAACGAAAAAATAAAATAATTTGAAATTACAAAAAAAAGTTTAAGAAAAAATTTGCGGGGGAGTGTGGGGGGCAGTGGGATGGGGGTGAGATAACAGTTGGGTATTTGCACGCGCTACATTTTTATCTGAAGAAAAAAGCTTTATTAAAGTGGAACAAAAAAAATGGAGTTGGAGGATCAAAATGAAATAAAAGTTAGTTAGAATACCAAAATAAAATATTTGGCCAAGTTTAATAGACTGCGTATGCGTATGTATTTGGCCTTAAATCTATGAGGAATCTCAAAGCATGCTAGTTGGTGATGACAAAAAGTGGAAAGACATGCTTTTTGGCTAATTAGCTTTTGCAAAGAAAACAAATCCATCTTTTATAATTTGCATGATACTTGGCATCAACTTAGAAAAGTGATCGAGAAAAAGATATTGGCTCACGTGGTAGCCAAACACGCAGCATTTTTTGTACTAATATGACAAAGACATAAACTATTCATCTTTAGGTAGCTTAAGGTTAAACTAATCATTTCAGCTTGATTCGTCAATATTAAATTATCACCAAAAAAATAGTTTACTAGTTGACTTATAACGCTGTCCATTAACATTTTCATTTCATTTTATACTTTCCAATGGTCCAAGATTCGTAGGGTCTTTTCTTAATGTCCACATACTCGAGTGATAAATTAGTGATGTTCGGTTGCTAATTCAAGGGGAGGAGAATTTTAGGGTAGACTTGGTGAGTTTAACACAACTCGTTGTTTTTTCCTTAAATATATGCAAAAGAAAATTCAAAATGTATACGCATAATAAGATCATACTAATTAATTCTAAACTCACAATTATGAAAAAATAGAATGTATCCCTATAATAAGATGATATATGTAAATGAGCTTAGTAATTATACAACTGTCACTTAATTGTCATTAGGTGTTACCTATAGTTAAATTAGTTAACTAGTGAAGTTGGTCTATTTGTAGTTGATTAGTATATAATGTACAGTATCTTTGGACATCAGTTAGTTGGTACAGTTATAACAGAAATGCTTTTCTTCAATTTTTCTCTCTCTACGCTTCTTTATTGTATCTTTCTTCTTCTTCAAATTATCCAAATCTGTGAGAATTAACATGATATGAGAGCATTAATCGTGTGACTCTAGGGGTTTTCATTATCAATTCAGCTGAAAATCGAGAGATTCATCGAAAATTTGCTTGCAAATTTGTGCCCTAATTTTTCAATGGCAGGAGATACAGTCGAAGAACGAGATGTTGAAGAACGCTTGACCATGCAGGAATCGATTGTGATTGATCACAATCATCCTTTATATTTGCATCCTTCTGATGGACCGAATTCGTTATCGCTGGGATTTCAGTTGATCGGAATTGAAAACACAATTTGGAGCCAAGCTATGGAAGTTTCGTTGTTAACACGAAACAAACTGGGTTTTGTGGATGGTTCGATCGACATAGATACTTTTGGAACTAGGTTCAACCATATGTGGGATCGTTGCAATGCGAGTGTCAAATCATGGCTGATGCACAATGTAAGTCGTGATTTACTAAGTGGTGTTCTGTTTCGCTCAAGTGCTCGAGCAATACGGGAAGATCTCCGTGAGAGGTTTGATAAAGTGAATTCCTCACCAATGTATTATCTTCATAAAGAAATTTTCACCCTAACTCAAGGAACTTCATCAGTATCGGTGTATTATTCAAAGTTAAAGGATCTATGTGATGAATACGACTCAATTATTCTAGCTTCCTCCTTGTGACTATGAAAAATCAAAAGAAATATCTTGCGCATCTACAGTATCAACGTCTTTGGCAGTTTTTGATGGGTTTGAATGATGGTTATAGTCAAGCTCGAAGCCAACTATTAATGAAGAATAAAACACCTTCTGTGAATCATGCCTATGCCATGATTTTGCAAGATGAAAGCCAGAGAATTGTTGCTGGTAGTCATATTGTTCTTATTGAGTCTATGTAACTAATAGCCTTGTTCACTTCAAGGAATAACACTCAGAAGCAGCGAAGAAGCTATAATGTCGAATGTGATTTCCGTCACATGAAGGGCCATACTAGAGAAAGTTGCTACAAGCTTATGCAATGTGACTATTGTAACATGAAAAGCCATCTCAAGAAGAATTGCTATAAAATCGTAGGTTATCCGGTTGATTTCAAATCAAAGAAGAAAGGGGCTTTCGTTAGTGGCCATTTGGCTAAGACAGAAGGGCAGTCAATACAACAACCAACCATGCCACAACCTCCTGTATTTACACCTGATCAGTATACTCAGATTTTGAAAATGTTAAATAACAACAGGTCATCCTTTTCAGAGTCTGGTGCTCACATGGCAGGTACATCTTTTCTTAGTGCACATATGGCAGGTACTTCATGTTCTATTCCCACAAAGGAATCTAGTTGGATATTGGATACTGGTGCTACTAATCACATGATTAGCAATAACCAATTGTTGTTAAATGGCATTGAAATAGGAATTTCAGGACATGTTCAAATGCCAACTGGAGAGACTGCTAGAATTACTCATGTTGGGGATTGTGAAATGCCTGGAGGTGAACTACTTAAAGATGTATTATGCGTGCCCAATTTTAAATTCAATCTTTTGTCAGTTTCAAAAGTGACAAAGGATTTGAATTGTTGTGCAGCATTTTATCCAGACTTCTTTGTATTTCAGGAGCTCTTCAATGGGAAGTTGAAGGCGATTGGTAGAGAACATGATGGGCTATATGTGTTGAAGACAAGGTTCAGAAATGATTTTTATACTCATAGCAAATCTATGGCAACAAAATGTTACAGACTCAGAGATTTGGCATAAACAACTAGCCCATGTTCCTATGGTTGTTCTAAGAAAGATTTCCTTTTTTCAGAACAAGTTTAGATTCACTTTGAACAATTGTGATGTGTGTCCGCTAGCTAGACAAACTAATATTGCTTTTGCTACACATACTAGTAGATCTACTGAACCTTTTCAATTGCTACATATGGACATCTGGGGTCCTTATAACATTGCTACTTATGATGGTATGCAGTATTTTCTTACTATTGTAGATGATTGTTCTAGGTGGACTTGGACTTTTATGATGAGAGTTAAATCGAATGTCTCTTGTCTGTTAAAATCATTCATTGTCATGGTTCTGAATCAGTTTGGAAAGTATATTAAAGTAGTTAGGTCTGATAATGGTGCTGAGTTTTTCAACTCCACTTGTGCAGACCTGTTCAACACATATGGGATTATACACCAAAGGTCATGTCCATACACACCTCAGCAAAACGGAGTGGTCGAACGAAAGCACAGACATATCCTTGAGACGGCTAGGGCTATCAAATTCCAGGGAGGTTTGCCCTCGAGATTTTGGGTCTGTTGTATTGAAGCTGCCGTATATATCATCAATTTCCATTATTTGTCTTAAACAACAAATCTGCTTTTGAGATTCTATATAAGCGTACACCATCTCTGTCACAACTACGAGTAATAAGATGCTTAGGTTATGCCTCCACTCTACCCAAGCAAGATAAATTTAGTCCAAGGGCCATTAAGTCAATCCTACTTGGATATGATGTTTTTCAAAAGGGTTATAAACTCTATGATCTTGAGACGCACAATGTCTTCATTAGTAGAGATGTTGTCTTCAATGAGTCCATTTTTCCATTCAAGACTACACAAGGTAATATTGAGATGTCCTTCCCATAGGCAGTTGATACTTACTCATTGCCTACAGATAATGCCACCATTCATATCATGATCCAATTGTTCCAAGTTCACATGATGAGGCTGGTCATTCTGCTCCAGTTGCTTCCACTTTACATAATGAGACTAGTCAACTGTCCACAGAAGCCACAAAGCCTCTTCATTCATCTAACATTGAGGCAACACTTCCTGATACAGTTCCTACTTCGCAATTATCTTCACAAGAGGTTGTACCAGCAACACCTACAGAACTTCGCAAATCTACAAGAACTTCCAAACCTCCTATCTGGATGAAAGTTTTTGTTATTTCTGCCAAGTCTCATGCTGCCCAGACTTGCTCCCATCCTATCTCTGATGTCATTTCTTATGATTTACTTTCCCCTACTTACCAAAGTTTTCTCACCAGATTTTCAGCAGAAGTTGAACCCACGACTTATGCTCAAGCAGCTAAGGATCCTCGCTGGGTTGAGGCTATGCAGCTTGAAATCAAGGCTTTAGAGGATAATAATACCTGGAAAGTGGTTTCTTTACTAGAAGGCAAAAGAGCCATTGGATTCAAGTGGGTATATAAAATTAAATACAAGGCTACTAGGAAAGTTGAAAGGTTCAAGGCTCGCTTAGTCGCTAAAGGTTATAGCCAGCAGGAGGGTCTTGATTACTAAGAGACATTCTTACATGTTATTAAAATGGTGATTGTACGAGCTGTTATTTCTATTGCTGCCGTCAAGCATTGGACTATCCATTAGATGGATGTGTATAATGCTTTCTTGCAAGGGGATCTTCACGAGGTGTATATGAGCTTGCCACGAGGATTCAAGTCCTCTGCTGGGAAGCAAACTGCATGTCAACTTCTTAAGTCTTTATATGGCCTTAAACAGGCCTCCCGACAATAGAATTTGAAGCTTACCACTGCCTTGCTATTTTTAGGGTTCATTCAAAGCCATTTAGATTATTCTCTTTTTACCAGGAGGTCGTGTGTGAAGACCATTATGATTTTAGTCTATGTCGATGATCTCCTCATCACAGTTGATGATTTGAGTTTGATTAGAGAAACCAAACACAAGATGCAGTAGAGTTTCAAAAATCATAGATCTAGGGGAACTCAAGTACTTCCTTGGAATTGAATTTGCTTGGAGTAAAGAGGGTATCCTTATGCACCAAAGGAAATATGCCTTAGAGCTCATCTCCGATATGGGACTTAGCTGGAGCTAAATATGTGGGTGCTCCTTTAGAACTCAGTCACAAGCTCACATCATTTGACTTTGACAAACATGTTGGTGATACTTCTGATGCTTTGTTAGGAGATCCCAGTGTATATCAACGCTAATTGGGTAGGCTTTTGTACCTCACAATTACTAGGCCAGACATTGCCTATGCTGTACAGAATCTCAGCCAATTCATGCATTCTCCTAAGGTTTTGCATATGGAGGCTGTTGTTCGTTTGGTTCGCTATATCAAATCTTCTCATGGCACGGGTATTATTATGTCTTCTGTTGCCTCGAATACCTTAACAACCTTTTGTGATGCTGATTGGGCTTCCTGCCCTGTTACGCGGTGATCTGTCACGGGCTATATGATTAAATTTGGTGCATTTCCTATTTCTTAGAAATAAAGAAGCAAACTATGATTTCTAGAAGCTCTACTGAGGCAGAGTATCAGAGTCTTGCTGCCATTGTTGCTGATCTTGTGTGGCTCGCAGGTCTATTTCGAGAGTTGGCTGTGGATATTCAGTTGCCTATTTCTCTCAATTGTGATAGTAAGTCCGCTATTCAGATTGCTGTTAATCCCGTATTTCATGAGCGCACTAAGCACATCGACATTGATTGTCATTTCATCCGCGAGAAGGTGCTTCAAGGCCTAGTCCATGTTCAGTATCTCCCATCCTCCGAGAACCAAGTTGACATTCTGACCAAGGCTCTCACTATTCTTCAACATCGTTATCTTTTGTCCAAGCTAGGGATGAAGAACATCTTCATCACCCCTAGCTTGAGGGGGGGTGTAAAGGAGCTTAGTAATTGTAAAGCTGTCACTTAGTTGTCATTAGGTGTTACCTATAGTTAAATTAATTAACTAGTGAAGTTGGTCCATTAGTAGTTGATTAGTATATAATGTACAGTATCTTTGGACATCAGTTAGTTGGCACAGTTATAACAGAAATGCTCTTCTTCAATTTTTCTCTCTCTACGCTTCTTCATTGCATCTTTCTTCTTCTTCGAATTCTCCAGATCTGTGAGAATTAACAATATATTCATATAATAAGATCATACTAATTAATTCTGAACTCACGCAGTACGGATGAAACTTGTCAATATTGGGTTCATATATATGAATCTAGTACTTTCGATGCGGAGTATAAATTAATATATAAAAATTAACTAAAATTGTACATAGTTAATATAAGCCCATAATTTTTGAAATATAATTAAATTTAATTTAATATAAAAATTTAAAAAATTGAACACATAAAATAAAAAGCCCGATTTCGTCTGTTAGCTCTAAAGTTTTGGCCAGAGCAGCGCCGATATTGTTTAATGGAGAGCGTGCAAAGGAAGAGGAAATTTGATTTTGGCTTTTAGAATAAGAAATACTACGAAACAAGAAGCATTAATTCGGAGTACTAACAATGAGCCAATTAGCCAAACAAAAACGTAACGATTAATTTGGTGACAAAGGGAAGTTTGGTCCATGCCATGCAGTAATATGATTACACGACAAATTGGTTCCCCCGTAATTGTACATATTTGCTTTGATTCGAGAATTCTATACAAAAACGTGTAACTTTCAGCATCTTTCTGTCTTCATGCAAGTTAATTAGTATCATTTTTCTTAGTCTTTGCCCACTCATTCAAAACAAACAATCTGGTCAAAAATCACCCCCAAACTTTGACTGCTTGTCAAAGATGGTGAGGCTGGTCTTTAACAAACCCTTTATTTGTCTTGGAACGTGGAAATTAAATCTCCTTCAGTTGGAAGTTGGAATTCACGAGTCTTGTTTATGTCCTTTTTTCCATGTGCAATACATTTGTCCCTCTTTGTCTTGGCACTTAAATGTAAGGTTTCCTAAAAGAAAAAATAACTTGAATACACTCATTCAATCATTTAAATTAAAAATAATTTGTATAATTATGTATGATCAATATATACCAACTTGAAATAAAATTCACGCAGCTACTAACGTAAAGATCCAAAGGAAAAAAGAAAAATAAAAAATAATCAAGTGGACAAACAATTAATATAGTATATATTCGTCGTTTCACAGGTGTAAGTGGATGAGGAGATGTCCCTTTCAAAAATCCAAGGGGAGCAAAAAATACGGAAAAGGGAGATTGGCAATGATGGGAAATTGGAATTGATTTTTGTGGAGAGAATAATGTGAATGGTGAGGAGACTATGTGCTCGATTATCAAGCAGAAAAGCACAAAGAATACAAAGACAGGATAATATATTAGTCTTTCGGCTCTTCTGGATTTTATCTAAATTTCACGGACACATAATTGAAATGATTGTTTCCTTACCAAAGATTCGTAATCTTTTAAAAAGATTGTTACCTCAGACCAAGACAATTCACACGATTCGGGTTTGATTTTCCTCTCCACTTTACCTCCAAACAGAGTTAAAGTCATTTGGAATTCGCAGAAGGCAGAGTTCGTACACCCTGCAGCCTTCTAACTTCTAACAACTAATCAACAACTCTAGTGACTAGTTTGGAAAAACTTTCTTGCAGTTGCTCAAGGAACTTGCCTACAATTTCTGTTGGGCCCAAATTATTCGTTCATGATCCTGGCCCAAGTGAAGTGATCGATGACCCAAGAGAAAGAGGCCAGACTCAGTTTAATTATGTTTTTGTAAAAATTTCGGGTGATTGGCAGGAATGATCTGTAAGACCAGTGGTGGATCCAGAATTTACGATTGCTTTTAGTATAAATTTCGCCTATTGGACCTTTGTTACTGTGGGTGCTCATGACGACTTTTTTTAGTATTATATATGCATAGATAAAACAGTGTGACCTAAGTCAATGGATGCTGAAGCACCTTTACCTTCAAGTAGAGGTGTACATCGATCGGATTGGTTCAGTTTTTATCAAAACAAAACCAAATCATTTGGATTGAATAGGGTTTTTCAAATTTTTCGGGGTCTTTTTGTTACATGAATATTATTTCAATCTTACTTTATTAATTTTTTATAAGTAAATATATGTTTAGTAAAATTTTTTAAAAAATAACAAACATATGATCTATTAACATATTGGGAGAATTTACTAGTAACATAGTAATAGTTATTTTTTTAGCCGTCTAACAATAATTTTTCGTTTATGTACACTTTCAAGGTTAATTGAATTTAATAATTAAACATAAAAATCAATATGATACATATATAATGATATGTTCTATTTAAATTAAATTATCGAACTACCATTTCAAATTCGAAAAAAGATATAAGAATTTAATAGATCTTGACATATGAATATGGAAGAATAAAAAGATTGAAGTATTTCTAACACTTGATAAGAAAGTGATCATACAACCCATTATTTAAAGTTAATAAAAATAGAGCGCTTCAAATTTAACAAGATATTAAATCCCATAAGAGAATCGCAAATATTTATAGATATTTTTTAAAGAAAATTCTATAAAAAGTCTTAAAAGTATATATAAAAACTATATATTTATATGTCGGTTTGGTTCGTTTTTTTTTTACTCGATACCAAACCTAATCAAATTTTAAGTTGATTTGGTGTGGTTTTCCGGTTCACTTTGTACACCCCTACCTCCAAGCATAGATCTGCCATTGTATAAGGGACTGGTAGTTAAATATTATTCTCATTTTTAATGTATTTAGAAAATTAGTGCACACTTATTACTTGTCAGGCATTTCTCTACCGGATTCGTTGATTTTATGCTATATTAACTCTACTTATATTGTTAATTATTTAAAACTCTACACGGTTGATATAACTTTATAATTGTTCAATTGTTCATCAAAATCTACATATTGGCATGATTTTTTGTTATCTGCATTCGACCTATTTGTTAAATTGTTCACAAACTCTACTAGTTGGTATGATTTTGTGCTTGTTCAATTATGAGGAATTTTCGGAAACGACTATTGTTTAGTGGCTATTAACTTCCTATAGCTATCATATACATAATTACTTCCTATAACTACTATTTAGTTGTTACAGTAGTGTATTCGATGTATTCGCACTGTTGTATTCATGAATAAAGCAGCAAAAAATATCTAAAATCATGGCAATCCAGCTGTACGCGAGAAATTTTAGTTTGCGTCTCACGTTCCACGTCATACTTACGCGAGGCCCTTGGTTACTTGACAAGTGGATTCATGGGTCTCATTTATTTACTTTGAAGATAAAACTAAAAAAGGCAATTTAAAAGTCATTTATTATGCCTAAGTAAAGACAAAAATAAATATTGTAACATAGTAATCATAATGGAAAGAAAATATATGCATTTAAGAGCAATCCTATGATACTACCAAATAATCGGAAAATCTGTCACATTATAACTACCGAAAAATGCAGCATAATGTTAAAGATCCTAGCTCGTTAACTTACTATCTTCACTTAAATGTATAAATTTTCCTTTAGTTGTGTTCAAGAAGAAAATATATTGTATTTAAGCAAAGCCTCCTGATCGGTACATAAATTTTCCTTTAGTTGTGTTCAAGAAGAAAAGCCAAATAACTTTATGCTCAAAGAACTGATATGGAGGATTTACATGCTGATGAAGATATGAACTTTCAACAATCAAGTAAGATTTTAATATTCTGAAATTCTAATTCGAGTACGTAATTTTTTTAGTCTGCTTATTATTTTAGAGAATGATAAAACTTAATCTTATATATTTATTGTTACTTATATGTAAATATCTCACTTTATTGTTGTAGATCATAAAGACGTTAATGCTCAAGATATTAACATCAACAACTACTTTGTTTTTAAGATTGGGATGAAATTTTGTTCAGAAGAAGAATCATATGAAGCTTATAATTCCTATGCTGTAGCAAAAGGTTTTGGGGTTCGAAAAGGTGCAAAAACTTATAATAGAAAGAAAGAATTAACTAGGTGTTTATTTCTTTGTTCTTGCGAAGGGCAATCCCCGTTGAGTTCTGATTATCAACAAAAAAAAACGTCAAAGGTTGGAATATAGATGTGATTGTATGGCTCGCATAAAGTTTAAGATTTCAAATGGGGTATGAGAAGTATTTGTATTTTTTAATGAGCATAACCACCCGATGGTAAAGGAAAATTTGAGGCATTTCATATTGTCTGGCCGAAAGCTTACAGATACTATTAAAGACATTCTTAGTTCTATGGTAGATGCTGGTATTCGCACTAAAAAAACTGTTCGATACCTTCAAAATGAAGCATGTGGTATTGAAAATGCTGGATTCATTGAATAAGATGCTCACAATTTTATACAAGCACGTAAGAGAAGTATGATTAATTGTGGAGATGCTTAAACTCTTTTGAATCATTTTATGCATATGCAATCAGAGGACTCAAACTTTTTTTATTCTTTTCAAGTAGATGAAGATGGAAGAATGTGTAATTTTTTCTGGAGAGATAGTATATCTAAGTTGCACTATGAGTGTTTTGGGGATGTGATAATTTTTGACACTACATATCGTACAAATAGATATGGCATGATTTGTGCTCCATTTGCGGGTGTGAATAATCACTGAAAAAATATATTTTTTGGATGTGCATTCTTAAGTGATGAAACAACTAGTTCATTTGTTTGGCTATTCTACACATTTCTTAAGGCAATGGAAGGGAAAGCACCAAAAACTATTTTTACCGATCAAGCTTCTGCAATTGCGGCTGCCATTAAGGAAGTTTTTCCTAGTACTTGTCACCGTCTATGTGAATGACATATTGATAGAAATGCTCAAAAAAATATACCTCAACTTTATTGGAAACTAGGATTTAGAGAAAAATATTTTGATAAGCTCTTATGGAGGTGCAAGTCAGAGTCAGAGTTTGAGTCAATATGGAAAGAAGTGACTCAAGAATGGGAGTGTGGAGCAATAATTGGCTTCAAAGATTGTATGATTTGAAGGAAAGTAGTGTCCTGCATTTAGTCGTTTTATTTTCTCTGTAGACATTAAATCAACTCAGAGGAGTTAGAGCACTAATAGGGTCTTTACTGAAATGGCTTGCAAGACGATGACTTTAACTGAATTTGTTAGTCATTATGAGCAACGAGCAGCTGAAATGCGTGATATTGAGGCAACAGAGGATTTTAAATGTCGAGGAACACCTAAACTTGCTATAGAAAATTGTGGGATATTAAAGCATGCTGCGAGTATCTACACAAGAACCATCTTTACAAGATTTCAACATGAATTTTTGCAAGGAACATCTAAGAAGGTGACTAAATTTGAAAATAATGGCACTTGTTGCACATATATAGTTCTTAGAGGGGAAGGAGGACAAACTGAAACCGTTCAATTCAATTCATTTGACAGTTTCATAAGTTGTAGTTGTCTTATGTTTGAATCCTTGGGTTGGTTATGTTGCCATGCACTAAAAATGTTATTCTGTGACTTAGATTTTTCTTATATCACTGCACAATATATTCTGAAAAGATGGACAAAGAATGCTAAACAAGGGAATGGATTTGATGAGTACAACAATAGGAAGAAATCACCAACTTCATCTATGGCCATTCGCTTAAATGGTTTGATGAAAGAATCATTTACTGTTATGACATTAGCTGCAAATAATACTTAGTCTAAAGAAATTGCTAGAAAGTATTTGTATCAAGCAAGGGTTGAGATTACTAAACTCCAAAGTGAGTTATATGCAGAAGGTACTCATAAGAGCTATTCCAAAATTAGTACATCTACTAGTCCTTCAGGAACTAATGATCGAGTTTTCGATCCAATTAAGAAGAAAGGTAAAGGAAGTGGATATGGAAGATTGAAACCAAAACTTGAGCAAAAAAAGAAGAGGGCATCACAAAAAACTTTAAAAACTAGAGCAATTCAACAACATGAGCAAGAATCCTTGGACTCAAGTCTTGAGGTTCAATCTCTAAACAATAAAATTTTAATTTTCTTAGTTTGTTTGTTGGTAGTCTTTGTATTTTAATTTATTTATTGGTATTGATTTGTTTTCTTTTCCTTTAATTTCATTGATGCAGTTATACGAAGTATCCAATACTAGCTTCACCGAACTATTGACTGAGGCTTCTGCTAACCAATTCGGAGGTTGCACTGAGAACCAAAACTCATGCATTACCGGAAGAAATATTTGTTTCAATGATTTAGAGAATTAATTTTGTATCCTAATTAGTAATTGAGTTGGGACTGATGGTGATTGTAATTACTTGAACGATGGAGTTATTGGCTCCCCGAATGGATTGAAATTATATTGTTTGAGAGAAGCTTGAAGAATGCTTGATAATAGGTGAATTTGACTATAATCACGCCTTAAATAATCACATTTTTATGTTGTTTTGATGATGTATATGATGACAAAATGCTCTTATTAGTGTTTTTCATGAATTGTAGGTACAAAATGGTTAAGGAAGGCTAAGGAGCAATTTTGGAGTCAAAAGTGGAAGAAAAA
>MU765321.1:107622-140698 GCA_026770625.1 Nicotiana glauca | reverse complement strand
GACTGTCCTTAAATTGGAAAAAACTCCTCTACGCCTTCACGGGTATAGTAGTATTAAAAAAAAGGAGGTGTGACACCCTTCGCAAACCCATTTGAGCTGGTTACTCTTCTTTGGCTACCCTCTTTGGAACCCGGAAGTATTATCGGAAAAAAAAGAGAAAAAAAAGAAAAGAAAAGAAAATATGATGAAAAAAGAAAAAGAAAATAAAAAGAAAATATAAAATAAAAAAACAAAAACAAAAACAAAAATTATTTTCTTGAACTACGTTTAACTTGATTCCGAAAGGATACGTAGGCAGCCTCTCGCTGGGGTTCAGTCACACCAAAACAAAAATCCCAATTCCCCCAAAAATTGAAACTGGGGCAGATGATATAATAGTTCGGCCATGAACCCACCAAAATGGTTCCAAAGTTGTATTTTAGCTGAAATTCTTTTACCCAAAGACCTTGTCCAAGTCCTTCCGATCAATTGGCAAAGGTGGGGAAGTGAAGAACAACATGGTTGGAATCTGATATAGTCCAAATTGAGAGAAATAAAATGAGAGAGTCTTATCGGTGAAAACCTTCGGGCACCATAAAGCGATGGTGAATAGAGAAATTGAAAATGAGAGAGTCCAGTTAGTGAAAACTCGTAAAGAGCACTATCGTGTGATGGTGAGAAGAGAAATGAGAGAGGTCAATTAGCAAAAACCCGCAAAGGGCGCTATCGGCCGAAAAGAAGACATCTCATCACTAAAGTAGTCCTGGGAAGGTTCCCTGGCTTTGAAATATGGATCAATAGGTTCACGAGAAGCTGGAAAGTTTGTGTGGGTCGGGCATCCAGTCCAAGAAGCATGTCATGTTCATTTTGAAGCCAGCATGCACCCCCCTCCCAGATAAGTCCTTATTTTCCCCTAAAAGGGACGTTTCTCTTTAAACTCATATGCTTGCCTTTTGCATACTTCTTCTTTGAATCCCTTTCGGTTTAACTCTGATTTCGGGACTATTACAAAAAAGGTGGCAGGACTGGTTTTATAGGGCTCCGCCTGGCAAAAGCCAAAGAAAATACCCAGCCTCAGCGGATGCGTCAGGCCAATCCCGACTGGCCATGGTGATTGATGCTTTCAAAGTAAAGACATTGGAAAGGAAAGAAAATCAAATACAAAGGTCCAAAGGGCAGAATAAAGTGAAAAGGCAAGAGCCCACACGGGCGAGTCATCATGAAGTCCTAAAAGTTGAGTCCTATCAGTTTGAAAAGAGATTTACCCTCAAGACCAACAAGCAGCAAAGTTCTCAACGGAAATTGGGCCGGGATCAAGCAATTGAGATGGTCAAGGCCACAAAACCAACCACTGTTCCAAACTATCAAATTGTTCTTTGTTGAAAGTTGAAACAGGTGTAATTCAAAGCAACCATGCAAGAAGCAGGTGCAACCCAAAAGAGAAAAGAAATGTGCAAGCGCTAAAACAGCGTTGTAACAGGGAATCGACCGAAAAGGAAGTTTCTCCTCAAATTCCTTCATGCGTTTTGCTAAAATAAAAAGGAAAAATAAGAATAAAAGAAAAAAAACAAGAAGAAAGAAAGAAGAAAAGAAGTGAAAATGAAAATCCCAAAAGAAGAAATCATGGTAGCATAGGGCCTCATTCCCTAGATATCCCGACATAACCCGTGGACCTCCCTGGCATAACCCAAGGAAATTTTTTCTTTCCATCCCGGCATAACCCGTGGATATCCCTGGCATAACCCAAGGAGCTTTTTTCTTTCCATCCCGGCATAGCCCATGGATCTCAATGGCATAACTCAAGGAGCTTTTTTCTTTCCATCCCGGCATAACCCGTAGATCTCCCTGGCATAACCCAAGGAGATTTTTTCTTTCTATCCCGGCATAACCCGTGGATCTCCCTGGCATAACCCAAGGAGCTTCTATTCTTTCCATCCCGGCATAACCCGTGGATTTCCTTGGCATAACCAAAGGAGCTTTTTCTTTCCATCCCGGCATAACCCATGGATCTCCCTCGCATAACCCAATGAGCTTTTTTCTTTCCATCCCGGCATAACCCGTGGATCTCCCTGACATAACCCAAGGAGCTTCTTTTCTTTCCATCCCGGCATAACCCGTGGATCTCCCTGGCATAACCCAAGGAGCTTTTTCTTTCCATCCCGACATAACCTGTGGATCTCCCTGACATAACCCAAGGAGCTTCTTTTCTTTCCATCCCGGCATAACCCGTGGATCTCCCTAGCATAACCCAAGAAGCTTTTTCTTTCCATCCCGGCATAACCCGTGGATCTCCCTGGCATAACCCAAGGAGTTTTTTTCTTTTCATCCCAACATAACCCGCGGATCTCCCTGGCGTAACCCAAGGAGCTTTTTCTTTCCATCCGGGCATAACCTGTGGATCTCCCTGGCATAACCCAAGTAGATTTTTTCTTTCTATCCCGGCATAACCTGTGGATCTCCTTGGAATAACCCACAGAATTTATTTCTTTCCATCCCGGCATAACCCGTGGATCTCCCTGGCATAACCCAAGGAGCTTTTTTCTTTCCACCCTGGCATAACCCGTGGATCTCCCTGGCATAACCCAAGGAGCTTTTTTCTTTCCATCACGGCATAACCTGTGGACCTCCCTAGCATAACCCGTGGATCTCCCTGGCATAACCCAAGGAGCTTTTTTCTTCCCATCCCGGCATAACCCGTGGATCTCCCTGGTATAACCCAGGGAGCTTTTTTCTTTCCATCCCTGCATAACCCGAGGACCTTTTTCTTTTCCGGCATAACCCGGTCATTTCCCAGCATAACCTGTCTTCATTCCCAAGGATACACAATCCTAATTTGATCGCTTAGATATGTGTCACAACTAACTCACAAAATTTTCCTAGTAAAAATTGGGGCAGAAAAATTTTTGTTTGTTTGTTTGTTTTGGTGTCTTAAGCAGGTTTGACATCGAGGCACAGGGGTTCGAGATGACCTGCAGAATGAGTCTCAATCCAGAATAAATAAAAGAAGAAAAGAACAAAAAGAAATGAACTCAAATTTTGAAAGCAAACAAAGGTGTGGATAGCTCAAAATTTGGTTGAAGACATAAGCTCCACTGATCCCGCTTTGACCCAATGTTGCAGAAAGAAACAATATTTACAACTTGCGAGCATCAAGATTCATATCGGAGTCCACAGCGAAATCAGCTAAGGCTCAAGATCAAGCTTCAAGAGATTTATATATAGGAATATTGTAACTCATAGTTGACAGGCATAGCTAGCTTAACTTTGATTTTCCTTTTTTGGTGTAATAAGGAGGTCAGCAAGCAGTAGCAGCAGCAACAGCAGTGAAATCACAGCTCCTGGTAGTCCCAGCTACCAAAACTTCCACAACTACACTGACCTAATTCTTTTATAGCCAAGGATATCTAGGCAACCTTTGAAGCAGGGTTCGGTCAGACAGTTTTCAAAAATGCTTCTCATGGAGTGCCAAGGAGGGAAAAATCTCTCATGATTGCTCATTTATCTTTGCCCGAAAATCCTTCATGTCTCCGAGCAAAGAGGGGCAGCTGTGAGCACGTAATTTTTGCCTCGCTTGAACTATTCCTATAAATTTCTTAAAAATTAGGATTTTTCTTTATTATTTGAATTTTGGGGAATTAATTGCATGATTTTTGTTTGTTTACATTTTTGTGTGCATTTTTAGTTGGCATAATTCATAAAAATACAAAAATAGCTTTTACATTTGGAATTCGATTTTTATATTTTTATTTTATTGGTCAATTAATATCACAAAATAGAAGGAAATAATAAATAGTCATTTTTGCATTTTGTTTAGTTTTCTTTTTAAGCTAGGATTTAGCTTATTTTAGAAAATTAATTAGTTTAATTTTAGGATTAAATCAGGTTTTGGTTTGTTTTAATTTTTGTATTTTTAAAAAAAATGAAAAAAGAAAAAAATAAATAAAAAAAAAGAAAAGAAAAGAAAAAAACAAATGAAAAAGAATTAAAAGAAAAAGCTTGGCCTGAACTCCCCTCAGTCTCCTCTTTCCAAACCCCCAAACCCCATCCCAAAGCCTAGCCAATCTTCTCGAATATTGAATCAAAGACTCCGGTCAAAACCTTAACTTCTCCAAATCCAACCAAACTCACACTCCATACTCTCCTTACTTCCCTTTTCACAAACCCCTAGCTATTGTCCTTCGAATCCCACCGGACTTCCTCGAATTTCGGATCGAGTTTTTGCCCAAAAAACCCTAAGTTCTCAAAGTTCAGGGTTCGTTTGATTTTGGACTGTAATAGTCTTTAATCTTGTGTTTCTCATGGAAAAACACGATTAAGGAAAGTTTCAGTCCGGATATTTCAAAGGGCTGGCCGGAATTCCATTTTTTAACTGAGGTATTTCTTTCGTTTTTCCTTTTTCTATTTTAATCATGTTCTTAGTGTTTGTTTTTGTTTTAAGTCAGTAAGGTTTCTTCTCTTTGATTTGGTATTTGATTTCAATTAGTTGATCCATAGAGGTTACTGCTAATTTGATTTTAATCCTGTTCGTTTATTGTTAATTGTTAGTTCACTGATTATGTTTGGTTAATTAGAATTACTGTGTTTAGGTAAATCGATTTTCTTTTTTAAATTAGTTTGGATATAGCTGAATACCCCAACCCTTTATTGACTAACTTTGGTTAGTTTGGACTAAGTTTAACCAGTTTGAGATTTAGTTTGTCTGGTTTGGTAAATTTCAGATTAAGTAAAGGGTAGTATAGGCATTCAAATATAGAGAATAATGTTGTAGCTGGAACTAGAACCCCCCTAGACTCTTCTGGAAGAGGGTTTTAGTTTAAATTTTAGTAATTTAGTGCAGTAATTTGGGCAACAAGCCAAAATTTTAGAGACTAACTAGCTAAGTACTGAAAATAAAAGAGGGACTAAAAGGTAAAATAAAAAATCTGAAAAGAGCCTTAGTTTTGCCTATAAAAAGGCACGCATTCTGCCTTCCTTCACAAGTAGGAACATCTGAAAATTTGAATTTCAAAATTCAAAACCAAATCTGAAATCTCAGAGTTAGAGAGTTCATTTTAGATCTTAAATCTTCAAAAAAACCAAAAACAACACAAAAACTCCAAAAAAAATCTCTATTCTATTGAAGTTCCTTAGTTCAATTTCAAGTTCTACCTGTTAATTCGAGTCCCTAGCATAGATAAGTTGAAAATGACTTGAAATTCCTTGAGTTTTGGTTTTTTTAGAGCTTCGAAATCTTTCCTAAGTTAATTTCGAGTCTGGATTATATTTCAATCAAGTTATTTTGGCTGTCTGGTGACTTTATGTTTCTGTGATCTATTCCTGGGCTGTTTTGAACTTATTCTGGGTTTGAGATTGATTTCATTGCTACAGTTGAATTCCATTTACTGCTGATTGTTGTTTGCATTACTGATTCATCCTCTTTTCATTTGTTCATTTCCAGGTATTCATATTGTCTCATACAACTGGTGAAGGCTCAATATAGAATTGATGTAGCGGTTTAAATGATGAAATGCAACTGAATTCGATCTTTGAATTTTTCTATTCCTTGTTTAGTTTAAAAGCATAGAGTAATTATGTGTATTTGACAATATATTGATTTGTAATTAATTAGACTGCTGGACTTTTATAATCGCATGACTAATCTGCCAGTAATATTAGTCTAGTGGGATTTGTGAATAATGAAATTATTAGACTTTAGAATTATAGGAATGTGTTTCAAGTAGATTTAGTTAGTATACTTGATTTCAGCCGTACATTTTCATATTAGATTAAATTTGTCTTATAGCTTAAAGAGGAAAGGACTGATTTCATTTATTTACTGCATGCCCATTAAAAATGCAACTCACAGGATTTCATTTATATCTTTGCCTATTAAAAGTGTCCAGATCATCGTTGAATTTGTTTAAGATGTATAATTGTGAAGTTAACTGACTATTAGATTCCAGGTTAACAATTAGCTAATGACCAGCCTTGCATTGGTTTGAATATTTGCCTAATAGTATTTGATGGGAATAAATGTTATACTAAATTTTTTTTACAAAATAGTCGGCATGTTCAGAAACCAGTTTTATGGGCTCAATCGTGAGCCAAGGCAACAAGGCCTTCATGTTTAACTGATAACTGGGCCCAATGTTATAATCAGAAGCCCAAAAGCTGGGCAAATTCTAATAAAAACAGCAATGTTTTCCTTCTTCCTGGGCCTATTTTAAAAGCCCAAAGAATACTGAGGACCATGAATTCACATTTAAATCATTTGTTAAATTTGTAATATAAGTTTTGGGCCTTCTAAGCTAGGTAGCACACTGGAATTAAGAGGTTCCCCTCTTATTTGAGTGTGTACTTGAGTTTGAGACCCGAATTCCTTGAATGTTAATTAATTAGGCCCTTTAGAGACAATACCTAATAGAAAATCGTAGTTCCTTTAGGTTGGCCTTTAAAATTAAACGAGGTGCGCCGCACCAAATAAAATCACAAATCGCGTGGCCCCCTTTAACTACTCCTTAAAATATTTAGAAGATCGGGACGTGCCATTTAGCGAATTTTCATGGCCTCCTGCAAAGTTAATAACACGTTAGTCGCTTTAGGCGCATTCTTTAATAATCTTACCTTCCTAAATTCGGGTGTGCATTTCATACGACCCAAATCCAAATCCCAAAACGCTGAATAAAATGTATCGAGGATCCGGGTGCATTTCATGTAACGTGATCTAAAAACATGTTTTATACAACGTTCAATTTCTTAAAATATAATTAATTAAAAGTGGTACATAATTCTAAAAATTGCACTATAGGATGACATGTATTAAAATCAGATTTTTAGCCAATTATAATAGTTTAAGCGATCGTGCTAGAACCACGGGATCCGGAGGTGCCTAACACCTTCCCTCGGGTCAACAGAATTCCTTATTTAGAATTCCTGGTTCGTAGAATCCATTCGGGAAGTCGAAATTTTCCTCGATTTGAGATTCAAGATAAACCGGTGACTTGGGACACCAAAAGTCAAACCTATCCCGAGTGGCGACTCTAAAAATCAAATAAATAATCTCATTTCGAATAATGTTACTTTAAATGGAAAAACTCCCTTATACATTTATCCTTCGGGGTAGGTGTGTAAAAAAGGAGGTGTGACAATTTTCACACGGAACATTAAGCACATTTCGATGACTCAAATAAATATACCATTTTAATGAATCCTATTTATTAATCATAATGCTAAATCCATGAATTTACATAATCATACATGTATAAACTATTTTGAATTTCCCATGATTCCAACCAAATAAATCACTTTGGTGATAACCATTTATTAATCATAAATTCTTAACTCATGTATGATATTATCTCATGTGTATAAATTACTTAAGAATTTTCAATGATTCCAAATAAGTGAATCACCTTAGTGATAACTATTATTTATTCATATATTCTTATTTATATACTGTATACACCGTGAGAAAATAATATGCTCATATTATTATACAAACATTGCCCAAATATTTGATTCAGTGTGTGACCGTAGATTATATTGAATAGACAACAGTGAATCAAAAATTGGATTAAAAACTTCTTGGCAAGTAAATTGCCTCGTTGCCAGACGCCACAAGTCCAAACAATCAAATATAATGGGCGCTTTTTGTCACGACCCAGATTTTCCACCCTCGAGAATCGTGATGGCGCCTACTAATAGGAGTTATGCAAGCCAATTATCAAATACCTCTTTAACGAACATCGACAATATTAACAACAATAAAATATTGAACAATAAAGCAGAAGTCTCAAATATAATTTAGTGAAAGAAATGCGAAAGTTTAACAAATCCTCTACCCAAGACTGGTGTCACATTACTCACGGATGTCTAGAGAATATTAAATACAAAGTTCGAATGAAGCATAGAACGGTCTGCTACGGTATAATGATAACAAACCGGATGAAATAGAAAGGACTCCGAGTCTGCGGACGTCAGCAAGGCTACCTCGAATGTCCCTGGACTGGAAGCTCGCTCCCGAAATGCTACTGCTACTCAAATGCTGCTCCAACACCTGGATCTGTGCAAGAAGATGCACAGAGTGTAGCATCAGCACAACCGACCCCATGTGCTGGTAAGTGTCTGGCCTAACCCCGGCGAAGTAGTAACGAGGCTAGACAGGACCTACCTAAAATAACCTGTGCAGATATATACATATACAGAAGCAACGAAAATAACAACAGAAAATATCAACTAAAAAGGGGAAGGGGCATGATCGGGAGAGATACAGTGAAAACAGATCAACGGATATAATAACGAATCTATCTCAATACCATAACTCATATATATAAGTGGTCGGCGCGCCACACCATCCCATTTCTTAATTCATAAGTTAACGGCGTGCCACACGTTCCCATTTCATAACATCTCGTGGTCGGCGTTCCACACGATCCCAATCATAATATCTCGTGGTCGGCGTGCCATACGATCCCAATCATAATATCTCGTGGTCGGCATGCCACACGATCCCAATCATAATATCTCGTGGTCAGCATGCCACACGATCCCAATCATAATATCTCGTGGTCGGCGTGCCACACGATCCTTTATCTTTCAGCACAAAACACAAAGTAATCCCAGCATGGGAGGAGAAATATTATAATAAACTATCCCGGCAAGGGAGACCTAGCTATAACCAAATTCATTCAATTTCTACTTAACACGATAAAATCCATACTTAGTCTCAACAAATACTGGCTCAATATTAAAGATTTTTAACCAATTCCTCATAAACAACAATTAAGAATTCGATAATTTAACAATTTAGGACTCACGGTCATACTCGACACCAGTGTATAGATACTCGTCACCATGCCTATACACCGTACTCAACATTTAGCAATTAGCAAATAATACCCTAATCCTATTCCCTCAAACCAAAGTTAGATCAAACACTTACCTCGGTCCAAGAATAGCAATCAACTCTCCAATACCGCCTTTCCTCTATAATCCAACTCCGAAACAATGGTATCTAGGCATAATCAATTCAATAGTATCAATAAAGACCCCAAAACAAAATCCCATAGCCTAGAAATGAAATCCTAGATTTCTTCCAAAAATACCAAAATTCAACCCCGGGCCCACATGGTCCAAACTCGAGGCTCGGGCCAAAATCTGTTCACCCATAATCCCACGAGTTTAAATATATAATTTGTTTCAAGATTCGACCCCAAATTGAGGTTGAATCACCCAAAATCCCTAAAGCCCTAACTCTACCCAAAACCCCCAATTTCTACCTTGAATTCATGATTTAGGACTAGGAAATTAGTGTTTAGATGAAGAATTTAAGAGAGAATGAGGTTAAGAATACTTACCCAAGAAGCTTTGGAGGAAGAGGAGCTTGAAAATCGTCTATGGAGTGTTTGAGAGAGGAGTTCGTGTGGAAAAGTGAGAAAAATCCTGTGCACACTGTTCTGTTTTTAAGAAAATTCACTAAAGGAATTTAACCCTATGCGAACGCGGGACTAGGTCGCGTTCGCGAAGAAGACTGGCCGGGTACCCAATGCGTTCGCGAAGGCATCATGCGAACGCGTAGAAGGGAAGTTGAGGAGGGGGCAGGCTTGGCCTACGAATTTGCGAAGGGGGTGTCTGCGAATGCGTTGAAGCGGTTGCCCAAGCAGTGCGAACGCGGGGCGTTTCCACAAAGAAGAGGAGACACTAGGCAATGCGAACGAGAGCCTGGAGCCACGTTCGCGAAGAGTAAAACTAGTCTGAAACTTTTTTGAAAAATCTTATGTATCTTCTGAGTGTAAAACTAACCCGAACCACCTCTGAATCACTCCCGAGCCTTCGGGGCTCCCAACCAAACACACACACTAACTCAATAACATCCAACGGACTTACTCGAGCGATCAAATCGCTAAAATAACATCAAAATCAAAGAATCAAACCTCAAAATCATCATTTTTCATTTCAAGTTCATAAACTTCCAACTTTAGATATTTAGGTCCGAAACACGTCAAACGACGTCCGATTTCGACCAAATTTCATAGAAAGCGCTTAACGCATATATAAGACCTGTACCGGGCGCCGAAACCAAATATGAGCCTGATACCTATATTTTCTAACTCATTTTCATTTCCAATTTTCATATCATTTTCAGAAAAATAATTTCTTTTAAAAATTCTTTACTCGGGCTCGGGACCTCGAATTTCGATTCCGGGAATACGCCCGAGTCCCATATTTTTCTACATACCTTCCGGGACTATCACATCACGAGTCCGGGTCCGTTTACCCAAAATATTTACCAAAGTCAACTTTAACAATATTAATATCAAAATTCTTCAAATGTTTCACAGAATTCTCATATTTCAACATAAAAGCTTTTCGGCTACGCGCCCGGACTGCGCACACAAATCGAGGCAAATAAAAGCGAGGTTTTCAAGGCCTAGAAAGCACGAAAAAAGAAGTATTACGGTGATGACCCTTTGGGTCGTCACATCCTCTACTTCTAAAACAACCGTTCATCCTCGAATGGACAAAAGAAAGAAGTACCTGAGTCGGGGAATAGATGAGGATAACGGCTCCGCATATTAGACTCAGACTCCCAGGTCAACGCCTCAGGAGGCTGACCTCTCCATTGAACACGCACTGAAGGAAAACTCTTCGACCTCAACTGTCGAACCTGCCGGTCTAAAATAGCCACCGACTCCTCCTCATATGACAGATCCTTGTCCAATTGGACAGTGCTGAAATCTAATAGGTGGGCTGGATCGCCGTGATACCTCCAAAGCATGGATACATGAAAAACTGGATGCACGGCTGATAAGCTAGGCGGCAAGGCAAGTCTATAAGCCACCTCTCCCACACGATCAAGAATCTCAAAACGGCCAATGAACCTAGGGCTAAGCTTGAACTTCTTCCCGAATATCATCACGCCCTTCATAGGCGATACACGGAGCAATACTCGCTCACCAACCATGAAAGCAACATCTCTGACCTTGCGGTCTATATAACTCTTCTGCCTGAACTGAGCTGTCCGAAGTTTGTCCTGAACGATCTTGACCTTATCCAAGGCCTCCTGAACTAGATCTGTACCCAATAACCGAGCCTCTCCCGGCTCACACCATCCAACTGGGGACCGACATTGCCTACCATATAACGCCTCATACAGAGCCATCTAAATGCTGGACTGGTAGCTGTTGTTGTAGGCAAACTCTGCTAATGGCAAAAACTGGTCCCACGAGCCTCCAAAATCAATAACGCAGGCTCGGAGCATATCCTCAAGAATCTGAATAGTCCTCTCGGACTGACCGTCCGTTTGGGGATGAAATGATGTACTCAACTGAACCTGGGTGCCCAACTCTTGCTGAACCGCTCTCCAGAAATGTGAGGTAAACTACGGACCCTGGTCCGAAATGATAGATATAGGCACCCCATGAAGGCGAACGATCTCCCTGATATATCTCAGCTAATCTCTCGGACGAATAGGTGGTGGAAACCGGAACAAAATGCGCTGAATTGGTCAGCCTATCCATAATAACCTAAACTGCATCAAACTTCTTCCGAGTCATTGGAAGGCCAGAAACGAAATCCATGGTAATCCTCTCCCACTTCCACTCGGGAAGCTCAATCCTCTGAAATAACCCACCGGGCCTCTAATGCTCGTACTTAACCTGCTGACAGTTCAAACAACGAGCCACATATGCAACAATGTCTTTTTTTTCATTCTGAACCACCAATAGTGCTGCCTCAAATCCTGATACATCTTCGCGGCGCCCGGATGAATAGAATACCGAGAAACTATTCTCTGCTAAGATCAACTCCCGAATACCATCAACGTTGGGCGCACAAACTCGCCCCCTGCAATCTCAATACACCATCATCTCCCAAGGTCATTTTCTTGGCACCTCCACGCTGCACCCTGTCTCTCAGGACACACAAATGGGGATAATCAAATTGTCGCTCCCGGATACGCTCCAACAACGACGATCGAGCGACCGTGCAAGCTAACGCCCTGCTAGGCTCGGAAATATCCAACCTCACAAATCGATTGGCCAAGGCCTGAACATCCAAAGCAAGCGATCTCTGACTGACCGAAATATAAGCAAGACTACCCATGCTGGCGGACTTCCTACTCGATACATCGGCCACCACATTGGCCTTTCCTGGGTGGTATAAAATAGAAACATCATAGTCTTTCAACAACTCCAACCACTTCCTCTGCCTCAAATTCAACTCATTTTTCTTGAAGAAGTACTGAAGGCTCTTGTGATTCGTGTACACCTCACACGTCACACAATATAGATAATGCCTCCAAATCTTTAAAGCATGAACGACGGCTGCCAACTCTAGATCATGAACTGGATAATTCTTCTCCTAGATCTTTAACTGCCTCGAAGCATACGTTATGACTCTACCATCCTGCATCAATACTGCGCCATGCCCAATACGGGAAGCATCACAACAAACGATATAAGGCCCTGATCCTATGGGCAAAACCAATACCGGTGTCGTAGTCAGAGCTGTCTTAAGCCTCTGGAAGCTCATCTCGCACTCATCTGACCACCTGAACTAGGCACCCTTCTGGGTCAATCTGGTCATCGGGCTGCAATAGATGAAAACCCCTCCACGAACTGCCGGTAGTAACCTGCTAACCCCAAGAAACTCCGGATCTCTGTAGCTGACGCTGGTCGAGGCCAGTTCTTGACTGCCTCAATCTTCTTTGGGTCCACCTGAATACCCTCTGCTGAAACAACGTGACCCAGGAATGCAACAGAACTCAACCAGAACTCGCACTTCGAGAACTTGGCATATAACCGACTATCCTTCTGAGTCTGAAGAACCACTATGAGGTGTTGCTCGTGCTCCTCCTGACTGCAGGAGTATATCAAAATATCGTCAATGAAAACAATCATGAACAAATCCAAATAAGTCCTAAATACTCGGTTCATCAACTCCATAAATGCTGCTGGGGCATTGGTCAACCCAAATGACATGACCAAAAACTCATAATGCCCATATCGAGTGCGGAATGTTGTCTTAGGGACATCAGACGCCCAAATCCTTAGCTGATGATAACCAGATCTCAAATCTATCTTCGAGAACAACCTCGCATCCTGAAGCTGGTCGAATAAATCGTCAATCCTCGGCAATGGATACTTGTTCTTTACCGTCACCTTGTTTAACTGCCGGTAATCAATGCACATCCTCATCGACCCATCCTTTTTCTTCACAAATAATACCGGCGCACCCTAAGGCGACACACTGGGTCTAATAAGACCCTTATCAAGCAAATCCTGAAGCTGCTCCTTTAACTCTTTCAACTCTGGCGGGGCCATGCGATACGGCAGAATGGAAATAGGCTGAGTGCCCGAAGCTAGATCAATACAGAAATCAATATCCCTGTCGGGCGGCATACTTGACAGATCTGAAGGGAAAACCTCGGAGAACTCCCGAACAATAGGAACAGAATCAATAGATGGGACCTCTCCGCTGGAGTCACGAACATACGCCAAATATGCTAGACACCCCTTCTCGACCATGCGTCGAGCCTTAACATATGAAATAATACTGCGGGTGGCATGACCTGGGGTCCCTCTCCACTCAAGTCGGGGCAAGTCTGGCCAAGCCAAGGTCACGGTCTTGGCGTGACAATCCAAAATAGCATGATACGGGGACAACCAATCCGTCCCCAATATAATGTCGAAATCCACCATATCTAAGAGCAATAACTCAACACGGGTCTCAAAACCCTCAAATACTACCGCACAGGAACAATGCACTCGGTCGACCACTATAGAATCAGCCACCGGTGTAGATACATAAACAGGAACACTCAAGGCATCGCTAGGAATAACCAAGTAGGGTGCAAAATAGGATGACACGTATAAATACGTAAATCCAGGGTCAAATATCACTGAAGCATCTCTAATACAAATCTGAATGGTACCTGTAATGCCTGCACTTGAAGACTCAGCCTCTAGCCTAGCTGTTGGCTGGACTCTACCTCTGGCGGCCTGAACTCCACCTCTAAGTCCTCTACCTCCACCTCTAACACCTCTACCACCGACTCCAGCTGGCAGGGCAAGCCGTGGAACCTCCGGTTCCTAAATCATAGCATGAGAACTCTGATGCTGGAAGCTGCCATAAGCTCGAGGGCAATATCTGACGATGTGCCTCGGATCACCACAAGCATGGCAAAACCTCTTCTGCTGCGGATGAGCACCCCTCAACCTCGGGCAAACCCTTCTATTGTGACCATACTCACCACACTCATAACATCTACTCGAACACTGCAGCTGAGGAAACAGGGGCTGACCCTGTCGACCTGAATAAACACCTGAAGTATCATGAGTGACATAGGGAGCTGACTAAAAGGGCCTGGGAGGATGGCCTCTATCATAAGTACCCCTACCTCCAGATGAGGTACCACTGAATCTGCCTGCATGACGGGGCCTCTTATCCGACCTATGACCGCCTCCCTGTGGCAGAACCACCTCGACTCTGCGGCCCACATTGGCCGTCTCCTGAAAAGTGATCTCACTCCCGGCCTGAGCCACTGCTGGCTGAACTCCTGGAAGCAAACCCGCTCGAATGACGCACTCCACAAGGCCTACCAATCTGACCAAAGCGTCCTGAAGAACTGGGATGGCTATGAACCCCTCTGGGACCTGAGCTGGGCCCACCAGAGCTGCTGAGGATTGAACCTCCTCCTCAAACTCGACCTGAGGCTCCGCCTCTGGGGCTGCTGCTCGAGGCTCAGACTGCTGAGCGGTAGATGAAGAAGCGCGTGTTCTTGCCATCTGCGAAAGAATAGAGACGGTGTTTGAGAAATGGAAACGCACGACAAGAAAGAACAAATGTGAAGTTTTTCCTAACTCTGCAGCCTCGGAGGGATAAATACAGACGTCTCCGTACCGATCCCTCAGACTCTACTAAGGTTGTCCGTGAGTTGTGAGACCTATGTAACCTAGTGCTTTGATACCAACTTCTCACGACCTGGATTTCCCACCCTCGGAAGTCGTGATGGCGCCTACTAATAGGAGTTAGGCAAGCCAATTATCAAATACCTCTTTAACGAACATCGACAATATTAACAACAATAAAATATTTAACAATAAAGCGGAAGTCTCAAATATAATTTACTGAAAGAAATGCGGAAGTTTAACAAATCCTCTACCCAAGACTGGTGTCACATTACTCACGGACATCTAGAGAATACTAAATACAAGGTTCGAATGAAGCATAGAATGGTCTGCTACGGTACAATGATAACAAACTGGATGAAATAGAAAGGACTCCGGGCCTGCGGACGTCAGCAAGGCTACCTCGAATGTCCCTGGACTGGAAGCTCGCTCCCGAAATGCTACTGCTACTCAAATGCTGCTCCAACACCTGGATCTGTGCAAAAAGATGCACAGAGTGTAGCATCAGCACAACCAACCCCATGTGCTGGTAAGTGCCTGGCCTAACCCCGGCGAAGTAGTGACGAGAATAGACAGGACCTACCTAAAATAACCTGTGCAGATATATACATATACAGAAGCAATGGAAATAACAACAGAAAATATCAACTAAAAAGGGGAAGGAGAAGGGGCATGATCGGGGGAGATACAGTGAAAACAGATCAACTGATATAATAACGAAGCTATCTCAATACTATAACTCATATATATAAGTGGTAGGCGCGCCACATGATCCCATTTCTTAATTCATAAGTGAACGGCGTGCCACATGATCCCATTTCATAACATCTCGTGATCGGCGTGCCACACGATTCCAATCATAATATCTTTTGGTCGGCATGCCACACGATCCCAATCATAATATCTCGTGGTCGGCGTGCCACACGATCCCAATCATAATATCTCGTGGTCGGCATGCCACACGATCCCAATCATAATATCTCGTGGTCGGCATGCCACTCATAATATCTCGTGGTCGGCGTGCCATACGATCCCAATCATAATATCTCGTGGTTGGCGTGCCACACGATCCCAATCATAATATCTGGTGGTCGGCGTGCCACACGATCCCTTATCTTTCAACACAAAACACAAAGTAATCCCAGCATGGGAGGAGAAATATTATAATAAACTATCCCGGCAAGGGAGACCTAGCTATAACCAAACTCATTCAATTTCTACTTAACACGATAAAGTCCATACTTAGTCTCAACAAATACTGGCTCAGTATTAAAGATTTTCAACCAATTCCTCATAAACAACAATTAAGAATTCGATAATTTAACAATTTAGGATGTACGTTCATACTCGACACCAGTGTATAGATACTCATCACCATGCCTATACACCGTACTCAACATTTAGCAATTAGCAAATAATACCCTAATCCTATTCCCTCAAACTAAAGTTAGATCAAACACTTACCTCGGTCCAAGAATAGCAATCAACTCTCCAATACCGCCTTTCCTCTACAATCCAACTCCGAAAAATTGGTATCTAGGCATAATCAATTCAATAGTATTAGTAAAGACCCAAAAACAAAATCCCATAGCCTAGAAATGAAATCCTAGATTTCTTCCAAAAATACCAAAATCCGACCCCGGGCACACATTGTCCAAACTCGAGGCTCGGACCAAAATCTGTTCACCCATAATCCCACGAGTTCAAATATATAATTTGTTTCAAGATTCGACCCCAAATTGAGGTTGAATCACCCAAAATCCCCAAAGCCCTAACTCTACCCAAAACCCCCAATTTCTACCTTGAATTCATGATTTAGGGCTAGGAAATTAGTGTTTAGATAAAGAAATTAAGAGAGAATGAGGTTAAGAATGCTTACCCAAGAAGTTATGGAGGAAGAGGAGCTTGAAAATCGTCTATGGAGTGTTTGAGAGAGGAGTTCTTGTGGAAAAGTGAGAAAAATCCCGTGCACACTGTTCTGTTTTTAAGAAAATTCACTGAAGGAATTTAACCCTATGCGAATGCGGGACTAGGTCGCGTTCGCGAAGAATACTTGCCGGGTACCCTATGCGTTCGTGAAGGCATCATGCGAACGCGTAGAAGGGAAGTTGAGAGGAGGGGGGCAGGCTTGGCCTATGCGTTCGCGAAGGGGGTGTATGCGAACGCGTTGCAGAGGTTTCCCAAGCAGTGCGAACGCGGGGCGTTTCCGCGAACGCGAAGAAGAGGAGACACTAGGCAATGCGAACGCGAGCCTGGGGCCGCGTTCGCGAAGAGTAAAACTGGTCTGCAACTTTTTTGAAAAATCTGATGTATCTTCTGTATGTAAAACTAACCCGAACCACCTCTGAATCACTCCCGAACCTTCGGGGCTCCCAAACAAACACACACACTAACTCAATAACATCCTACGGACTTACTCGAGAGATCAAATCGCTAAAATAACATCAAACTCAAAGAATCAAACCTCAAAATCATCATTTTTCATTTCAAGTTCATAAACTTCCAACTTTAGATATTTAGGTCCGAAACACGTCAAACGACGTCCGATTTCGACCAAATTTCACAGAAAGCGCTTAACTCATATTTAAGACCTGTACCGGGCACCGGAACCAAAATACGGGCCCGATACCTATATTTTCTAACTCATTTTTATTTCGAATTTTCATACCATTTTCAGAAAAATAATTTCTTTCAAAAATTCTTTACTCGGACTCGGGACCTCGGATTTCGATTCCGGGAATAAGCCCGAGTCCCATATTTTTCTACGGACCTTCCGGGACCGTCACATCACGGGTCCGGGTCTGTTTACCCAAAATATTGACCAAAGTCAACTTTAACAATATTAATATCAAAATTCTTCAAATTTTTCACACAATTTACATATTTCAACATAAAAGCTTTCCGGCTACGCACCCGGACTGCGCATGCAAATCGAGGCAACTAAAAGCGAGGTTTTCAAGGCCTAGAAAGCACGGAAAAAGGAAGAATTACGGTGATGACCCTTTGGGTCGTCACACTTTTCCTTCCTTTATTTTTAAAAAAAAAAAAATAATTGACCAAATATTAGTAGGGTTCACTTGACAAGACATATTGTCATTAGTGCCGTCACCCACCAATTCCTTTGGTCTCAATCACTTTCTTTTTATTTCCTTATTCAGTTCTCAATCACATAAGAAAATAACAGAACAATAAACGAATAATTCCATTCAAAAGCAATCATCAATGTTATAGAACGGGAGCCGCGAAAACACCTCATGACAGCATACCAGTTCGTTAAAACAGTAGCACAACAATGGGCTAAAATCCATTATGTCAGACAAACCTAGGTTCTCGCCACAGTCTCCGCTCAACAAGCTTTTGAATTTTGCACATGATTTTCAGAAAAATCATGAAGGATATATAATCATACATATTTATCATATTGGTTATCTATTTAGATACAAGGAGTCTTTGATACCAATTGATAGAAAACAGGTATGAACATCGAAAGCAAATAATCAGGATCACCTGCATGTGATATAGACAACACATAATCACAGATTTTATCAATCATAAGATCGATACTTATCTCTTGAAGTGTGACAGCGATCACGAAAAGAGCCTCCAAGCAAGAGCGAAAACGTCCACGGGATCATCTTCCAGTTCCACAGTCTTCTGGGCGAGTTTCTCCTAAGAAAACTGTATAGTAAAACCATAGCCTCCTTATGGAATAAGACCTCTTTATATAACCACAGGTTTTAGGGTTTAAACCATTTTCCTAAATATGTTGGGTCTTACTTTTCCACCAAGAAATATAATTCCATTTAATTCCTAATTATTCGGTCACAGCAGGGACCGCGGTATTTAATTAACGAGGCTTCCTATTATGGACTTAATTCGAAATATCCAAATTAATACTACCATAATAAATTACGAATTATTCCACTAAAAATTCGTAACTGCACTCCTCAGTTCAATTTTGAAATTCTTCCATTAAACATTAGTTAACTCTCCATGTTAAGATTCAGATACTAATCTAATAAATTAAATTAGTGATAATTTAATTCATTGATTATTTCCTTTAGACCTTCGCTTAACTTATTTCATGTGACGGATACAAAATCAACATGCAGGGTTTACACATGAAAACTTATAAGCTTTTATAAAGGTGTATCATCAATCTCTAGACCGAGACATGGACTCCATCAACTAATTATTACTTCACCAATGTATATTATCATTGTCCAATTTACTAAGCATATTAACCCACAAAAGAATATTGCCTTTTAGTAAATTAAAATAATAAATAATATATACAACTAATAATAATTAGGGATAATTTCACATAAGTACAACTCACACACCCGACTTGCAACATAATAGCCTAGATATCACATTGCAAATCTATAGCTCAAAAATAATAGGCTAATTCCCGAAAAAATAGCTTATTTCACACAATCAACTACTGTTATTGCTCCCTCTTTATACAACCAGTTATTTTCATTCTCTTGATTTCCTTTGATTATTAAGCATTTGATTAAAAAAAATGCAAATAAGCCACAACGCAACTCAAAAATCCTATCCTAAATAATACATATTATCTGAAGGTAAGAAATTCAAACACCTTTATGTGCAATTGCTGAAGAAATCCAACAGGATAAAAAAAATAAAAAATTGATAAATGAATTGTAGAATTCCTCAAATGCGTACAAATCTGTTTCATATAGCACATACACGAAAAAGAAGAAGAGAAGGAAGTGTCAAACTTCTGTAGAGACCTCTTACACGCTAACAATGTATATACATCCCTATAAACTGAAAAAATATATATTTATAGAACAATATACACAATTATACAATACTGTATAACTTGTATAAACATGTAATAGTGTATAAGAAGTGTCTGTATATCCATATACACAATTATACACTATTATACAGTGTCGATACAACCTGCTACATAGTTACGATTTTCCAGAACTTCAAACTTCAGAATCTTCCAAAATTACCAGAACTTCAAACTTCAAAATCCTCCAAAATTAGTGGTTGTTTGTTGGTGCAAATCAAGTTTGACAACTATTTATTTTCAGATCTGTGTGTATTTTCATGTTTCTTTCAAAAATCTTCTTTGTTCTTCTGCTTGCCACCATGGACGACGGAGTCTTTCTTCGAGCCTTCTTCGAGCCATTAATGGCAGAACTGCATGGGGGGTAAAAGAGGGGAAATAGTGGGGGCTAGGTTAAGAGAGGATGAGGGATCTATGTGGGTTAGAGAGAAAGAAGTGAGAGGCGGTGAGAGAGAGAAGGGAATGAAGAAAGAAGAAAATAATAAAAACCCTAAAAGTATGTCTTTAATAGTAGGTTAAAGGCTGAAAAATTTCTTTTACGTTATGTACAACATGGGCTATATAGGGTAAGAGCTTCAAATGTTGGTCATTTTCGGTTGGGCTATTAGACCGAGTGACATGGGCTGTAATTCTTTCTAATAATTATATCAAGATTAAGAGTATAAGTACATTTAATGGCTAATGTACTAGCACAAGAAGTCAGATTTAAACATTCTCATAATCAAGATAAATTATATTTAATCTTGTGCTACAATCATTCCTGATGATTTGTCCAATTCCATCATTAGATTGTGAACATGATCTTTATACTTATAAGAACCGATGATTTAATCTTCCGTGTATAAGCTAAACTCTATACACTAAATCATCTACTATATAAGTAACGAACACAAATGAATATATGATCTATTTAAAACTTTGTTCAACTTAAATAAATAATTATTCTACAATAAATATTATTCCAAACCAAAATCCATGGTTAATAGTATATATCCCAACACTTCTCTCCTTCGGGATTTATCAAGATTAACACGGATGGAAATTTTATACCCAATTAAGGATTAGCGGGATATGGAGGTGTTGCACGAGAAAAAAAAGGAAGGTGGATAGGCGGTTCTACGGCAGACTTAGTATGAACGTAACATCAAGCCTTACCCGGAATTAGGGGCTATTCATGGTGGTCTAACCCTAGCTAAAAATTACAACATGAAGAAGGTTATCATTGAAACCGATTGATGTTAGGCCAAAAATGCATATATTTAATTATTTTCTCCTCACATTTTAGTACGTATAATCATCTTTTGAGTGTTAGTTATAAGACTTTGTGCTTAATATTTTATTTTAACTGTGTAGGAATAAAACGGTGTGAAGATGAAGAGATTTGGAGTAAAGTTAAATGAAACGCGAAAAAAAAATAAACTAATGAAAACAAAGGGGGGACACCTTTGGGTTTTGTGCCCCAAGTGGAGACAACAAAAGAGAATTTATAATTCAAAAGTAAGGCAGCAAGGAATTGAACGTAAAACTCACAGTTTTCAGCGCCAGGGCCAGTGTGAGGTGCTGCCCAGGACGCTGGAGGTGGGAACTTTTTTTTTATTTCGTTCGGGACAAGGTTATTTCGGTTCTACCTGGTCCCAACTCATACAAAAGGAGTCCTAAACTTAATTTGGAGCAGATCTAACATATTTTGAAGGAGAATTCACGTGGAGGAACACACACCACGCTTGGAGGAGGATTCTAACTAGTTTTTCTTCCTTTCTTTTCATTTCATAATTTATTAGTTCTAGAGTTGAGGGGTGCTAAATGAACGTTGTGGTTTGAAACTTGAATTGTTCTTATAATTTTATCATATTGGTTTACTTATTCAATCTTGCACTTAATTATTTGATTGTTTGATCACCAATTGAATACTATCCATAAATTTAGGATTGAACTCGGGAGAGGAAATTCTAGACTACATATAAGATTGAGTAGAGCAAGATCTTAACTCTGGGGGGAAGGGGGCGGATTTGCGGTTAGGATAGGAATATACCTAATCGTCTTGCTTGGTTAGTTTATAGGAATTATAAATGCGTTCTTATTAATCCTAATTCCATGTGAATATAGGCGTTAGGTTAGCTTGAATAGGCGAGTTGTACTTCGAGAGAAGGTTACGAGCAATATTGACCCCGTCAACCAATAAACCAGATAAATTAATTAGACAATTTAGGTAGAAAACTCGATGGGATTGTTAGCTAACCCATAGCTCTAGAATATTTTCTTCCATTGAATTCGTGTCTAAGTTCGCCAATTTGTTTTCTTTGTGTCTTAGTTTACTACTCTAGATTATATTTAGTTAAATATTCATACTTAAGAATTCGTTTGAATAGATTAATTGCTTGGGTTTAATTTAGTTGATAGTTAATCACAAGTCCCTGTGGGTCGATATCTGGACTTACAATCCTATATTACTTGTCGATCACGTATACTTGCGCGTGCGTTTGGGAGCAACGCCAACTCAAATGATGCCCTAATGTTGCTAACTATGAGAAATGATGTCGAAAGTCACCCTTATCATGATGTAATAGAAGAATGTAGGCGTCTCATGTCCGAACTTCAAATTTGTCTAGTTCATACTTTGAGACAAGGTAATGTTTGACTCAAAAGATGTTAAACTCTTTCTAAGCAAATCAATCAAAAAGTGATAAAGGGGTAAATCATAGTCAATCATAATTAATACCGGATCGAAATACAAAGAAACAGCAATTATATATGGAATAGATAAAACAACAATATGTCTTATTTATGATAAAGTTTTGCCTTGCTCCTCCTTAGAGGGGGAAAGAGAATTACAATTGTTTTTGTCCCCTTTTTTTTCTACCAAGATGGAGCTCCCCTTTCTACTTCTATAGGTGAAGAATCCTTTCTTTTTAAAGGTGGAGTGTTGTTCATCGTTTTTGACCTGTTGGAGTGTTGGAGAGGAAGTAGGAGAGGAAATAGGAGAGGATGCCCCCCCCCCCTTTTTGGTTTTCTTCGCATGATATTTATAGTCGAAAAACTTCTTGTGTTTTCCACAACTTGGCATGGCTGAGCTGGGGAAGCTTACCAGTTGTGGAGAGGGCTCGCCCTCATCACTTATGTCGAATGTCGTAATGATGGGTTGAAGCTGACTTCGTTGACTTCTTTCGTAAGATGATTAGGACGGGGTCGGGGTCGTCCCGATCAGGGTGGTCAGATTTTGACCAATACAGTTAGTCCCTCCGTTCGTCGGGGTCGTGCCTCGCCAGCATCGACGGACGGATCATGTATGCAATGTAGTCAAAGGGAATCTGACCCCCATTATGTTCCTTGATTGCGTTGTGAATTTGGGATTCTTTGGTGATGTATTTTCAGTACTCGTGTACCATTACGATGGTTTCAAAATCGAAACGCCAGTTGGTAAATGGAGCGTTACTTCGTGCAAGCAATTATTATGACACACATTTCTGAGGATCTGAAACGTTTCGCATCCCATCGGATTTGAATGGCGACTATTGGGTTTCGCGCTCGGGGAATTTATGCCTTTTATAAATAAGGAAACCATGCCATTTGCTTCTCACACTTTATTGTTCATCTCGAGAGAATTTTCGGGATATCTTCTTTTCTGTCACTTCGAATTCTAGCTCTGTCTTGCTCGTTGCAATCCTTAATTCTTTCGTTTCTTCCGGCGAGTTCTTTTTCCCTGTTTGGCTAAAAATGGCCGGTGCTTTTTCCTGTGATAATTTTCTTGTTGCTCCTCCAGCAACTGAGAACCCTGTTTCGGCTGTCGGAGACGTAGAGATGGTGGAGGACGAAGGGGTTCCATCTGTAGATAAAATTTTACCTCGCCCGGGGAAGGATGTGGTCGACTTCAGTGTTAACGATGGAGCAGAGCCGAAGGATATCGCTCCCCTCATAAGGGAGGTAGGGATCGCGGATTTGAGGGAATGATGGGACATTCCCAGCTTTATCGAGATGGTACCAGCAGGGAGAGTCGACCGGGTTCAAATTAACCGTCCTAGATTTTGTATATTCTATGCCTACCCCTTCCTCATAGGGTACAGGCTCCCACTTCCCATGCTGGTGGTAGATTTCTCCCGCTATTATGAGGTATGCCCCATCCAGCTTTCTCCTTATTTGTACAAGATGTTCCTCATGTTCATCAAATATGCGGAGCTCGTCGGTCACGAGGTTACTCTGGGCCACGTGCTTAGCATATTCGCTCCCCAGTTGATTCGAGGCACGATGATCCATGCGCGTTCTCGGGGGTCGAAAGGCCTATTGGTAAAGATGGATGACAGGACCAATCATCGCTTTTATGAGAACTTTTTCTATGTGTGGACTAAGCACCTCATTGCGGACCCGACTGGATTTCCTGAGAGGTGGAATTTTGCCCGTAAGTTTGCATCTCTTATTAGTGGAGTGCTCGATTTTTCTTTTTCCTCTCTTCTTTTATGTTGTAGGTATTGACCTGCTTTGTTATTTCGCAACCGAGAAGCTGTCCCGGCCGCCTTTGGAGGGGATTCGCGAATGGATAGAGGTCGTCCTTCCTCATACAGTGGGGGTTCGCACTTGGTTGAACTTTCAGGAGAGATTTGGACGTAGGCCTCTTACAGGTCAGATAACGTCCTTATTCTATTTTTCTTTTTTCGTTTTCGTCTGACCTCTTGAGCATCGTTTGTCGTTGCCAGGGAGAGTACAGAGAGTCAAGGCTCCTCAGCTAGCCTTTCGTCGACCGGCTGCGTCTGCTCATCTTGTTGCAGTACCTGCTGCTCGTCCTTCATCGAGGGCGGCTTCGGTCGAATCAGCGATCCTGGCCACTCCAGCAAGAGCGGCCTCTCAAGAAGCCCCATTCAGTGATGTCCGTCCTGCGAATGGATCACCATCGACCGGGGAAGAGGAAGGTTCATCGAAGAGACGGAGGGTGGCATTCGAGATGGCGCCTCCGACCATGATTAATTTGGATGAGTCTCCCCTAACGGGCCCAGGGGACGGTACTGCTGTGGTGTCTCCCCTAGAGATGGGCGAATTGTTGAAGTTGGCGCTGGCAGTCAGTGCCCGGAAGATTCAGCTGTTATAATAACTCAATCCGGAGTTCCCGTTGCTGGTGATGATCAACGTCCTGCCAAAGCAGAGAGCCAGACCCCTAGTGTTGCCATCGTGACTTCGAGTGCGCCTTCATCATCTGCGGCGGGTCGCATCCCCCCTCGGTGGCAGAAAGGGGGAAGAGTGTGACAGTCGACGAATACGAGCCTATGTATGATTTGGATCCCGATGATGTCAGGATGTTCGAGGAGGGACTCACTCATTCAGTGGTTTACGCGGGTGGATCGGCTCATGTTCTTGATATCCCTTCTAAAATGAATATCTTGGCACATGGGGATAACTTGGTCACTCAGCTTAGCCTGCTGTGTTCGAAAGTTGAAAATGAGTCCCTGCGGAATGTCTCTGATGCCAAATTGAGGGATGAAGTGGCCATCATGGGTTTGAGGGTATTTTGTCTTCGACTCTTATTTCAGCCTTTCCCTTTATGCGAAAGAATATGGTTTAATTGCTTTCTCATTTTTCAGACGTATCTAGTGGAGGTGGAAAGCATCCGTAGGGCCAATATTGAGTCGAGGATTTTCTTGCAGTTGCTAGAGAAGTACGTCGCTCTCGCAACAGATGTCGTGAGTTGCAGGAATAGCTGAGGACGGACCCCTGTAACCGGGCTCTGGGCGAGGAATTGGAGATAAGGGATCAGGAGCTGATGCAGATGATCCATAGCAAGAGCGAGCTCGAAGAGAAACTCCGCCTCAAGGACGAGGAGCTTGAATTGGGTAAAGGGGTAGCTGCAGAGTGCGAGTACTTGCAGGTCAAGTTAGGAGTGATGCAGTTAGAGATGGATCAGAGCCAGGTTCGAGTTGAGGAGATGAGCGCCGAATGGAGAGGGAAACTGTCTACGATGGAGAGCAAGGTTGCTGGTTTAGAGCACATTGAGAGAGCCTAGTCTGAGGCTCTGGCAAGGGCGACGGCTCTAGAGGAGACTATTCCCATGCTCAAGTCCCAGCAAGAATCGAAGAAGGCGACTGCGACCCTTACGGAGGCGAGGCTCGAGGAGCGGATTGGCACGATTGATCAGGAGGCTTCGGTTCTGGCAGATCGAGTCGCGGACTTGGAGGCGGAGAATCAGCGGCTGAGGTCCGAGGCTGGACCATCCCGCGCTGTCGTTCCCCGCTAGACTCATTAGCTCTGGGTCTATGCCAAAGCCCAGCGGGATATATTCAAGAACTTGTGGGAGGCAGGCACCGTGACCAAGGCTACCTTCAAGGAAGCGCGAGCGAAGGCTCGCGATGCTCGTGCCAACTGTGGATATGAAGTTGTGACACCCGAAGTTGATGGGGGTGCGTATGGTGATGATGATGAGCCTTACGGAGATGATGATAAGGACGGCGGTGATGACGCCGAGTAAAAAAAATTGTACTTTTTTTTATTTCGTTCGCCGGTTGGCGTTTGCTTGTTTCTTGTTTGTTTATTTTTTATATAAGTCGACTGGCCTGGGCCGGATGTAAGCGGCGACAGCCCGTATCTATGACTTCATGAATAAAGAATTCTTTTTTGCTACTTGTCTTGCGTTTCAGATTTTTTTCTGGCGATTTATGATCTCGTCACAAGGCGGAGGCTCGTAAGGCGAGTCCGGGTTTTGCTCTCCCCTTTCTTTGATGAAGGCTCCTAGCCTTGTGGGTGTTATTACGAACTTATCGAAATAATGGCTCGTCCGAGTTTGAGCGAGGTCGAACCTTTCGACCTTTGATGGCAAAGACCCTTGGCCTTAAGGGTCTTATTTCGAACTTATCAAAATAATGGCCCGTCTTGAGTTCGACCGAGGTCGAACCTCCTAATCTTAGGTGGCGAAGGCCCTTGGCCTTAAGAGTGTTATTTCAAACTTATCGAAATAACGGCCCGTCTTGAGTTCGAGCGAGGTCGAACCATTCTATCTTTGATGCCGAAGGCCCTTGGCCTTAAGGGTGTTATTTCAAACTTATCGAAATAACATCCCGTCTTGAGTTCGAGCGAAGTCGAACCTTTCTATTCTTTGATGGCGAAGGCCCTTGGCCCTAAGGATGTTATTTCGAACTTATCGAAATAACAGCCCGTCTTGAGTTAGAGCGAGGTCGAACCTTTCTATCTTTGATGGTGAAGGCCCTTGTCCTTAAGGGTGTTATTTTGAACTTATCGAAATAACAGCCCGTCTTGAGTTCGAGCGAGGTCGAACCTCTCTATCTTTGATGGCGAAGGCCATTAGTCTTAAGGGTGTTATTTTGAACTTATCGAAATAATAACCCGTCTTGAGTTCGAGCGAGGTCGAACCTTTCTATCTTTGATGGCGAAGGCCCTTGGCCTTAAGGGTGTTATTTTGAACTTATCGAAATAACGGCTCGTCTTGAGTTCGAGCGAGGTTGAACCTTTCTATCTTTGATGGCGAAGGCCCTTGGCCTTAAGGGTGCTATTTCAAACTTATTGAAATAACGGCCCGTCTTGAGTTCGAGCGAGATCGAACCTTTCTATTCTTTGATGGCGAAGGCCTTTGGCCTTAAGGGTGTTATTTCAAACTTATCAAAATAACAGCCCGTCTTGAGTTCGAGCGAGGTCGAACCTTTCTATTCTTTGATGGCGTAGGCCCTTGGCCTTAAGGGTGTTATTTCGAACTTATCGAAATAACATCCCGTCTTGAGTTCGAGCGAGATCGAACCTTTCTATCTTTGATGGAGAAGGCCATTTGCCTTAAGGGTGTTATTTCGAACTTATCAAAATAACAGCCCGTCTCTAGTTCGAGCAAGATCGAACCTTTCTACATTTGATAGCGAAGGCCCTTGGCCTTAAGGGTGTTATTTCGAACTTATCGAAATAATAGCCCGTCTTGAGTTCGAGCGAGGTCAAACCTTTCTATCTTTGATGGCGAAGGCCCTTGGCCTTAAGGGTGTTATTTCGAACTTATCAAAATAACAGCCCGTCTTGAGTTCGAGCGAGGTCGAACTGTTCTATCTTTGATGGAGAAGGCCCTTGGCCTTAAGGGTGTTATTTCGAATTTATTGAAATAGCGGCCCGTCTTGAGTTCGAGTGAGGTCGAACCTTTCTATCTTTGATGGCGAAGGCCCTTGGCATTAAGGGTGTTATTTCAAACTTATCGAAATAACGACCCGTCTTGAGTTCAAGCGAGGTCAAACCTTTCTATCTTTGATGGCGAAGGCCCTTGGCCTTAAGGGTGTTATTTCGAACTTATCGAAATAACGGCCCATCTAAAGTTCAAACCTTTCTATCTTTGATGGCAAAGGCCCTTGGCCGAAGTCCCAGTTTGGCAGGCATTGCTCGCATCGATGGTTCAACGCTGCGGGCACTAGGTGCTAAAATTTCGTTCGGACCCGCGTGGTACGCGTGTTACAGTTTCTCGCATGACTTTAGTTGTTTCTTTTGGAGGATTTCAGCTGTGCTGAGATGATTTTCGGTTCTTCAGTCCTAGGTATCCCTGTGTCGGTGTCCGGTTCGGCGAAGTACGGGAGATGAGGACACTACAAAAAAATAGCCTAATTTCGGGGGTTACTTTAAGGTTTGCGGCGGTTGGAAACCCCCGCAATATGTTGTTGCGACACTCATTAAAACCCCCATAATAACAGTCGTCGCAATCAATTTGCGGCAGTTTTTTTCTGACCGCTAGAAATACATAGCGACGGGTAAATTGCGGCGGTTGACCCCTGCAAACCTAAAATTAAATCTTCTTAGAATAATTTTTCAATTACGAATTGCAGCAGTTTGAGACCTCAGCAAAATAATTTTAAAAGTTTTTTTTTTAGCTTATATTTAATGTTCATGACAGTCATAACCTCGACAATTCATTGAATTATTTTAATTCATATATTAACGAATAAGGTGTAAATCATAATCAAAGCAAAGAAAAAATATTTTAAATTTAAGAGAAATCAATAACGTATCGTAAAACCATAAAATATCATTAGTCTTTAAAAGTAAATTGTCAACATTAAGTAGCATCATTAGACTAAAAAATTCAATCACTTCAACATTCTAGCATCTGCTCCAACCACACAAATATATTGTCATAATTAATTATCTAGGACAATTACAATAAAATCAACGGTCGTCAATAGAATTATTATCACCGCATGATCTTCTCGGCTCCAAGGGCGGAAGGGGTCCACTGCCCGCATCACTTGGCTACATAAAAAGAAAATGCAAAGTATAAAAATCATGCAAGAATGGGACATTGCAAGAACTCTAGGTTCACTAAGTACTGTAAATAAGTATAACTCTTCAAGCTTCCTTTGTACTTTAAACTCAAATATAGATTAACATTGAAGTCTTTCTTTTCTTTACTGGACTGAGAAAAGAAATGTTTGTGCAGATATACTTTGTTGGAGAAGTGAAAAAGTATTGGTAATGTATACAAGTCAGTAAAACCAATAATCACTAGCAATTAATAAACATGACCAAATAAAAGCTTAATTTAATATTGCATTATGCTCCTAATTTTAAAAAAAAATCATGCCCAAATCAGAAATTGCAGTAACTCTAAGCTCTACAAAAATAGTATTTACCTAAGTCACTCTATCTTTACAAACAGATAAATATAAGTAAGAAAAAATTGAAAGAACTTTACTTACTGTTGTAGGAGAAACCATTGAAGGAGAAACAAAGAATCCTGCAAACTGTTCAGGTATTGTCCCTTCTTTCATTATCATATATGCCTTTAAAGTATTCATCATTTGATTATGGTTATGTTGACATTGGGAAAAACATGAACCTTCACTACTTGAAGCACTTGTACCACCAAAACGAGGTCTTACTTGTTTAAAAACTCTACTGGAGACAGGTCCTAATCCCAAACACCTCACCCTTACACTTCCAGAATGCTCTTTTCCTAGCACCTTACCAATGGCATCATTTGGCGAAATTTGAAACTCGTCTATGGTGCTTTGGCTCAAAGCTAACTTAATTTTTTCCTACACATACAAAATTCATTGTCACAATTAGACTACCATGAATGCATTTGTCTAGTGTACCTTACAGATCCATACACAAAGACCATGCATATGGCTTCTTAGTGATTCTGTTATCCCCATAGTCCTAAAGCTTTATGGATTCTATGCCCATGTAGAAAGAGATCTTTGCCATCTAAATTTGCCCAATGTGGAAATTTACAGAAAGAAAATGCAATGGCAATTTCCAACCTTCTTTATTCACAAAAAAAAATTTATGTTTCTCTAAATCCCAATACATAATGACAAATTGATAACATACTTTTATATTTTTCCACCTAAATAATAAGGAACATAAAATGATCATTTTCTATTTGTTAGTAAGAATCATTTTGACTGTACAAAGTTAATAACATAGCTGCAACAACATTGGGACATGTTGTATTAGTGTTTTTGTGGAACGTGGTTGAGTCTTGAAGTTGTGTATGGAATTGTCTGCTTTTTTCTACTTTCAACATTTCTTTTATACACTTCTTTATTACAATATACTTGAAACTCAATTAGAAGAACAAATATTAATATAATTACAAAGACTAGTAGAAGCAGTTACATAAGTACCTTTGTTGAATCTTTATATTGATAATCAACAAAAGAAATCCATTGATCCAGCGGAATTCCATCGGCACATTATCAATAATCTTAGCTCTACTTTTAAGTGGGTCTTCATATGCACTCCACAAGTTAAGCTTATTTGCAGCCCATTTCTTTCCAATAGATTTAAAAATATGTTGTCGCGCAACTGACTCAGTTGTCTTAAAGAAAACTTGGGCTTCAAGAAGAAAATATTGGTTAGCATATCTATTACATGTAAATATAAAGTTCAAAGGAAAAATAGAGATATAGTTGTCCTTCTCCAAAAAAAAACCCAATGATATAGTTGTAAGAATATAGAGCCTATACCTTTATAATTTGATCGAAGACGTTGTTGAAGTATGACATTGGTAAACTCGACCATTTTTCACAGTGGATTGGAAATAAAGTGCAATCACACGCTAAAACTCCACAAAAGCCTGAAAGTAGGCCACGTGCATCTCCAAATGGTTCGTCCAGGTAATCAATATCAACCATAATACGTTCTTCACACGTTAAATTTAGCACTTCTTTGACTTTCACTTTGAGCTTTTTGATATTTTTTTTCTGAATCTGTATAAGAAAAGAGATCAGATGAAGCCGGGAAAGAGATGAACAATGGGTTAGAAAGGACTGCTGAATATATACTAATAGTCAACAGTATTTACCTATTGCTTCTACAGTCCAATGGCTCCCAGAACGCTTTCTAGATGCGGTCTGAATTGTTGGAGCTGGCTGTGATGACTCCTGATCTGAATTTTGCTTTTTCTACAAACTCTTGAACCTTGGCATGTCTGCAATTCAATAATGAATCCTGCAGCATAAAGAATAAATTTAATAAGCAGGCAAAGTAGATCCACATAAAGCTATCATTCACTTCTCAAATATCTAGTAGCTATATGGAGGATATATCTCAAACCACATGTTGGCCATTTCAAATTTCGACATAACAAATGATGGCATTCGAATACAACTACTCCATTTCATCAGCCCGGTGCAAAAGCAAGATACCTACCCAAAAGTGCAGTAAAAAAGCAAGATAAAGAAAAACAAAATCTTAAATTCAACACTATATTCATTTTCGGAACAAGAACATCAGTTCTACAAGATAACAAAAATCCCATAGCGAGACAGAACTCCTATATCAGCCAAAATTAACAGAGATAAAGAACTAATGGAGTTAATAGCACGTGATATCCTACCAATGTAGATCATTTTGTAAACACATCTGTTTCCAAAATATTTAATTTGTCCAATAGCTAGAGCCAAGACAATATCACTATAACTATAGGTAATTTCAACAATATTTCAGCAGATACTTACAAGGATACAACTCTCTTGGACTTCAGGTCACACTTCACGCCCTTCCAGCCACATGGATCATCATCTTTTGGTCTCCAACGCGTAAGAACACCGTCTGAACTTGGTATTGCGGTCCTAAAATTAACAAATGCTTGACCAGCAAAAACAAAATTAAAGCCACATGCAATTGAAAAACATACCAAAATTACAGATTATACAAACCCAATAATGGGAAAGATGAGAGACCCATTTTGTAGAAATAACATTACACAAAACCAAAAATAGGGCAGAAGAACTTACTGTAATTGAAGATACATGTCTATTGCTATGCCAGAGTGAGTGATAGAGATGCTTATGCCACTGTATAGGAAAAAAGTGAGGAAAATTGAAGGAAAAAAATAAGGACTGAGTTCCAATCTTACAAACAAAATGAGAAATTCACACAAAACTTTCGATTTTAAGAAAATTAAAGTAGAAAGAAGCATGAAATTTGAGTTAACCTCTAAAAATTGAGACCATTCCCTTGAGTTTTTGAAATACGTTAGTGAGAATTGAGAAGTGGCAGAGTTATTTAGGTTTTGATATATTTGAGTTAATCTCTCAATATTTGTACTTTGTTTGCCAAAAAAAAATGAGCAAAGCAAAAAAAGTGTGGGAAATGTTAGCGCCCAATTTTTTTGCAGATGGTGTAGGCTTTGAACATCCGCTATATTTTTATATTGTGTCGGTTAAGTAAACCCATGCTACTTAACGAAATTTGTGGGTGTTGTAATTGACCCCCGCTATTAAACCCCCGCAATTAGGCTGATTTTTTCTAGTGGGATGGGATGTTCATTGCCTTTGCCCAGCAGTTTTGAAAGGGGGGGGGGAGGATAGATTGCAGCACCTTTTGCCTTGTTCAGAGTGTTTGGGACCGGTAGGGCAGGGAATTCTAGACCTCGCTAACCCATTCGATTTTTCTTTCCTCCACGCACTGCTTTCATATCCGGTGTGAGCTGGATTCTCTTCTCGCATTTCTTTGGCTTCGATCCGGAAAAACTAGGTGTTTTTACTAGGAAATCCCCACAGAAGGCGCCAAATTATTTGACTCAAAAGATGTTAAACTCTTTCTAAGCAAATCAATCAAAAAGAGATGAAGGGTTAATCATAGTCAATCATAATTAGTACCGGATCGAAAGACAAAGAAACAACAATTGTATATGGAACAGATAAAACATCAAAATGTCTTATTTATGATAAAGTTTTGCCTTGCCCCTCCTTAGAAGTGGAAATAGAATTACAATTATTTTTATCCCCCTTTTTTTCTACCAAGATGGAGCTCCCCTTGCTACTTCTATAGGTGAAGAATCCTTTCTTTTTAAGGGTGGAGTGATGTTCATCATTTTTGACCTGTTGGAGTGTTGGAGAGGAAGTAGGAGAGGAAATAGGAGAGGAAGTAGGAGAGGCAATAGGAGAGAACGCCCCCCCCCCCCCCCCCCCCCCCC
>MU765321.1:88990-106347 GCA_026770625.1 Nicotiana glauca | reverse complement strand
CCCTCCCCTTTTCGGTTCTCTTCACATGATATTTATTGTCGAAAACCTTCTTGTGTTTGCCACAACTTGGCATGGCTGAGCTGGGGAAGCTTACCAGTCGTTGAGAGGGCTTGCCCTCGTCCCTTACGTCGAATGTCATAATGACGGGGTGAAGCTGACTTCGTTGACTTCTTTCGTAAGATGAATAAGACGGGATCGTGTTCTCTCCGGTCGGGGTGATCAAATTTTGACCAATACAGATAACAATTGCGCTGACCACTTGTCGAAGTTCGGAAGAAAGCAAAACCAAGAATTGGTAATATTACATCATCGACCATTTTCCATGCATCAACTGCTTTTGGCAAACATGGCTCACGTAACATATCCTAGGTACCCGAAACATGTAACGTAACGTGTAGTAGGACAATAATGTGAAATTGTACCATTGGTAAATATTAAGAAGAATATAAATAATATTTTATTTTGTTAATAACTCGAGGTAGTATATTTCTTTGTAGAATTTTTTATCATTTCCAAGTACTTTTGTGTGATATTCTATTTGGCTAGAAGTCTGCACGCCAATTCAGTGAAGATGTGGCATTCATTCTTTACTGAGTAAATTAAATAGGATCGATATCACTATTTTAGGAACTTACATTATTTTCCTTAATTTTTATTTATATCTCAAATTATTTTTAGTACTCTTTTCGATCCAAAATAAGTGATTTTTTGGTTGTTTTCACACATATTAAGAAATTCATCTTTTAATATTAATTAACAATGAAATTAACCCTATTAACATTTACTATCTCTTCATATAAATACTCATAATACATATTCCAATATTATTTACTCCAAGGTCAATGTAGGAAAAAAATAATTAATTCATTCTTAAAATCTGAAAAAATTACTTATTTTGGACCGGAGGGGTATTGTTTAATTTAGTTCTAAAATTTTGCGCTAATTGATTGATGCTATCAAATATCAATCTTTATCTTCTCGCTGTTTTTCCCCTTTGCGATAATTGGTTGATGCTATCAAATATCAATCTTTATCTTCTCGCTGTTTTTTTCCTTCTTAACTCTTCTTTACTCAGTAAACATTTGCTCTAATACCGGCAATGCGAAATGGCATTGTGGCACGAGATAACGAGGTTATATGTGGCCATATGTCATATAGTATTATTGTAGAAGGTATTTTCCATAAGATGTTCTCCATATATCAAATCTGTAAAGTTTAATCAATTACTTTTGATTCGTGGAGTTTGTGGGTATTAAGAATATGGAAGAGTCCTTGGTGTTAGTGTATTTTAATATTAAAATTATAATATAAAAGTACATTATTTCTTTTGAGATAATGGTTATAAATTGGCAAGAAAGTGATCATTACTTTGTTGTAACTTATGAAACCACTAATGCCATAATCTATCACTTAAAACCACCAACACATGTTCTACTATTTTATTATCCCATTATCTTATTATTTATTTCAGTAAAGAAATTATACACCTATAAATTATGTTTTGTGAATGAGATAAGTGTTATGGTGTACATGAAAAAGGTGTAGTTCGTATTGTGAAAAGAGAGTTAAGAGAAAGAAAAAATCTAAGTCTCGAATTTTTTCTCTAGAAAAGAGAAAATTATTTTTGTTGAAGGAAGGTGTTCATTTTGGTGGAGCTTTGGACGCAACAACTTGTCCAGAGTTTGTTCGAGTCGACTTTGTCGAGTTGTTGTATTCTGGAAGGGACAAGTCAAGAGTATTACTATTAGACCGGTAAAGATGATGTTGTAGTGGAATCTCCTTAAAGAGAGCGAGATATCCGTACCTCAACCTGAAGAATATTAATTTATTTTTCTTTATTTTATTTTTCAACTGTAATTAATTGTATTTTCGCCGTCAAGAACAGTCAAGTCAACAATGGAGAAGTTTGTGCAGTTTTTAGGCGTCTATTCAAGAATGGTGCTAGCTGCGGGGATGCTATCAGGTGCCAAGCTAAATTAATCACGGCCTAAATATTTGATGTATAGTCACTAAACTTGATTTCTCTCTCTCTCTTCTCTCTATATATATGAGTTTTGCAATAGGTTAGCATTGTAGATATATTTACTTTGACTTAAATACCGTCACCTGCAAATAAACCATACTTTAATAGGAGGGGCATTATTGTCTTTTCGAAAAAATCAAACCCACTTCTCCTCTTTTTTTTCTTCTATCCCTCGTCAATGGCGTCCTCTATGTTCTCTCTATGTTTTTTTTTCTCAAAGATAATTTTCAAGGATAAGAGATGCTGGAAAATGGAGGAGAGAAAATTATTTAGCTCACATATATAAATACTTTCAAGAAAAGAGATTGTGTTTTGTCTTTAATCAATTGACCAGTTTTATACTTGTGGGATGCGGCTGGTGTCACCATTGACAAGCAGATGTCAATGCTTTTTGCTGGGTTTGTTGTTGGGAATAAACCCGGTAAAAATAGTATTCACGGTATTAGTGATAAACGCGAAACACTAAGTTATGGTTAAATCAGCAAGAATAAAAATGCAGCAATAATGACACCAAGATTTTACGTGGAAACTCTTCTGAACAAGGAAAAAAATCACGGCCAAGAAGAGCAACTGATATCACTATAGAGAAAAATTTTACACTGTGTAGAAACGAGTAAAAAATACTCCTAAGACCATTACACCCTCAAAAGAAATAAACACTCCTTTGCTTTTTCCACTTCACTACAATATCTCTCACACTCTATTTTTCTTCACAAACTATCTTCTTATAGTTTATGGAATACCTTGCTCTCTCTCTTTTTCTCTCTTTGTTGGTGTGTATATAACTTAAACTAAAACCTGCTATTTATAGCAGAGAAAAAATTACTCACGTGATGTCATCAATGACCTCACTATAGTCTAAACGCAAGCAAAAATTGTCTTCCATTTCTACATTCAAAGAAGGCATAATTCTTAAGTCAAACTTTCACATGGGGCTGGACCCCACACAATTCTCAATTCAACAAAGACGGTGGCAGCCACAAAAAAAACTTAGAAAAGTCTTTATCTTCATTTATGGGGATGGACCCCACAAATCTCCCCCTCCAGACCCATTCACCTGAAGTAAGTAACACCGGACTTCTAGTTTGAGCGCATGCCGACAAGTTCTTTGCAAAGCTCGAACTTGTCTCTTGGTATCTTGGTTAGCATATCCGCAGGATTTTCACTTGTGTGGATCTTGTTGACCTGTAAAGATTCGTTCTCCACCTGCTCACGAATCCAATGATATCTCACGTCTATATGCTTTGTTCTTGCATAGTACATGGAGTTTTTGCTTAGGTCTATTGCACTCTGACTGTCGCAATAGACAATATACTCCATCTGTCGCAATCCAAGTTCTTGAAGAAATCTCTTGAGCCATATCATCTCTTTGCCAGCTTCAGTAGCCGCAATATACTCCGCTTCAGTTGTAGACAGTGCTACACACTTCTGTAACTTCGACTACCATAATATAGCTCCCCCCTGAAAAAGTAAACAAATATCCAGTAGTGGATTTTCTATTATCAAGGTCACCTGCCACATCAGAATCTATATAGCCCTTCAAAATTGGATTTGATCCTCCAAAACATAAGCATTCATGTGAGCTTTCTCTTAGATACCTGAGTATCCATTTTATAGCTTCCCAATGCTCTTTTCCTGGGTTTTCGAGAAATCTGCTAACAACACCGACTACATGAGCAATATCTGGTCGAGTGCATACCATTGCATACATCAAACTTTCGACGGCAGAGGAATAAGGAATCTTGACCATTCTCTCTTTTTCCTCCGTTGTTATAGGACACATCTTCTTACTCAACTTCAGATGATCAGGAAGGGTGTGCGAACCAACTTAGCATTTTTCATATTAAAGCGCTCCAGTACACGTTCTATGTACTTCTCTTGTGACAAGTAAAGCTTTCTTTCATTTCTCGAACGAGTAATTCTCATGCCCAAAATCTGCTTAGCATGACCCAAGTCTTTCATTGCAAAAGACTTATTCAACTGTTACTTCAACTCGTCAATCTTTGAAGCATTCCTGCCCACAATCAATATATCATCCACATATAGCAAGAGAATGATAAAATCATCATCAGAAAATCTTTGTACAAACGCATAGTGATCTGAAGAAGTCTTCTTGTAGCCTTGCTCCCCCATAACAGACTCAAACTTCTTGTACCACTGTCTGGGAGCTTGCTTCAATCCATATAGACTCTTATTAAGTTTGCATACAAGATTTTCTTTACCTTTTACCTTGAAGCCCTCAATTTGTTCCATATAAATCTCCTCTTCTAAGTCACCGTAAAGAAAAGCAATCTTCACATCCATCTGCTCAATCTCCAAATCAAGACTGGCCGTTAAACCAAGAACTGTCCGAATGGAGGACATTTTCACGACAAGAGAAAATATTTCGTCAAATTAATACCTTTTCTTTGACCAAATCCCTTAACAAACAATATATCTTTGTATCTCGGCTTCAAACTATGTTCTTCAGCTTTAACTTTGAACACTCACTTGTTCTTCAAAGCTCTCATGCCCTTAGGCAATTTCACCAACTCATAAGTATGGTTCTCATGCAGAGATTTTATCTCATCTTGCATGGCTTCAATCCATTGATCCTTGTGCTCATCTTTTATGGCCTCTGCATAATATTCAGGTTCTTCCCCATCAGTGAGTAATACATACTCATCGGTTTGAATAACGGGAGGAAGGAGTATGGGGTCCAGAAGACCTCCTGAGTAGAATATCTAACTCTTCCACAGCTTCGTGAGTAGGAGCATCTACCTCATCAACATTAGCGTTGTTATCACCATAACCATCAATATGCTGATCTGGAATATGGTTCTAAGCATCACCATCATCATTGAGCCCGCCAACGTCATCTGCATTTGTATGAGGAACTTGATCAAGATTAACTAAACCTTCAGACTTGAAGGTTTTAGCTTCTCCAACTTATTAATATCTTCAATGGTTTGATCATCCACGAAGATAACATCACGACTTCTCACGACCTTCTTCTCAATTGGATCATATAGCCTGTAACCACACTCATCAAGGCCATAACCAATGAAGATGCACTACCTTGTCTTGGCAGTTAATTTTGACCTCTCATCTTTAGGCACATGTACAAAAGCTTTGCAACCAAACACTTTCAGGTGTTCATAGGAAACATCCTTTCCATACCAAACTCTGTTTGGAACATCACTTTGCAAAGCAACCGCAGGAAATAGATTAATAACATGTGCAGCGGTCAACAAAGCCTCACCCCAAAAGGAATTCGGCAACTTTGCTTCAGAAAGCAAACATCTGACTCTTTCCATCAAGGTCCTGTTCATCCTTTCTGCTAAACCATTAAGCTGAGGAGTCTTTGGAGGAGTCTTCTGGTGTCTGATACCCTGCTGCTTGCAGTATTCGTCAAACGGTCCACAATATTCACCACCGTTATTAGTACGAATACACTTCAGCTTCTTTCTAGATTCTCTTTCAACTGAAGTCTGAAACTGCTTAAAGACACCCAACACTAGGTCTTTAGTCTTCAAGATGTAGACCCAAAGTTTCCTTGAGCAATCATCAATAAAGGTAGCAAAATAAAGTGAACCACCCAAAGTCCTTGTCTTCATTGGACCACATAAATCTGAATGCACCAACTCAAGCAACTTTGTCTTTCTTGAAGGAGGATGAGACTGGAAAGAAACTCTTTTTTGTTTTCCAGCCAAGCTATGCTCACATTTTTCTAATTTTGCACTTTCAAAATTTGACAGCAATTTCTTCTTGGCCAAAATATTTAGTCCTTTCTCACTAATATGGCTAAGCCTCTTATGCCATAACGTTGAAGAGTTATCGCTCTCAACGGCATTCACCATATCAACACAGGTAGAGGCCGTAGTCCAGTATAGACCACGACGCTTTCCCCACGAGCCACAATCATGGAACCCTTAGTGAGCTTCCACTTTCCAGCACCATTGGTACTGACATATCCCTCATCATCCAAAACACCAACAGAGATCAAATGCAAACGAATATCATGTGCATTCTTTACATTGTTTAAAATTAGTTTAGTTCCAATACTAGTTTCCAAACAAATCGTTACAACACCAGCCACCCTAGATACATTCTCATTACCCATACTCAAAGTTCCATAGTCACCCTGAGTATAGGATGAGAAAAGTTCCTTCCTTGATGTCACATGAGAGGCAGCACCACTGTCCACAACCCAGCTTGACTCATCACAAGTGATATTTATCAGATCCGCATCAAGGACTGTAACAAGATCTTCTGTAGTGACGGTGGCCACACGATTGCCATCTTCTTTCTGTTCTTGCTTGTCTCTATTCTCCTTTTTCAAAGTCCGGCAGAACTTCTGTGTGTGCCCTTTCTTCCCGCAATGATAGCACTCAATATCTTTAAGTCTGCTTCTGGATTTGCTTCTATTATGTTCTCTATTTTGAGAACCCCGATTCTTGTTTCTCCCCCTAGAGTCAGTCACCAAGACATCTGATGAGGAGGAACCTTGAGATTTTCTTCTCATCTCTTCATTTAAAAGGCTGCTCTTGGCAAGATCCATAGAGATCATACCATTCGGAGCAGAATTTGATAATGAAGTTCTAAGAATTTCCCAAGAATCTGGTAGGGAACCAAGTAGAAACAAGCCTTAAATTTCTTCATCAAATTTAATGCCCAAAGCAGATAACTGTTTCATGATCCCCTGAAAATTATTCAGATGATCTGTCATCGCGGAACCATCGTGGTATTTTAAACCCAACATCTGCTTTATCAGAAACATCTTGTTGTTTCCAGTTTTTCGAGCATACAAACTTTCAAGGTGCTCCCATAGGGTCCGAGCATGTGTCTCCCCAGAAATATGGTTCAAAACATTATCGTCAACCCACTGTCTAATAAAGCCGCGCAAACCTGCCTGTGTAACAAACTCCACTCTTCATCTGATTTATTATCAGGCTTTATTGTGGTGAAGATAGGTAGATGAAAATTCTTGACATAGAGCAAATCTTCCATTTTGCTCTTCCAAATGGCATAATATGTGTCATTCAAAGTAACCATTCTACTAGTGTTGGCTTCAATTGTTTATCACAAATACAAATACTATTTATTGTGGGACCAAAGTAATTCTTTTCTGATGTAAAATTTCAGACTGTGTTGCAACCACAGAGCATACTCAGACAGAACATTGTCTCTGATACCACTTGTTGGAATAAACCCCGTAAAAATAGTATTCACGGTATTAGTGATAAACGCAGAACACTAAGTTATGGTTAAATCAGCAAGAATAAAAATGCAGCAATAATGACACCAAGATTTTTCGTGAAAACTCTTCTGAACAAGGGAAAAAACCACGGCCAAGAAGAGCAACTGATATCACTATAGCGAGAAATTTTACACTGTATAGTAACGAGTAAAAAATACTCCTAAGACCACTACACCCTCAAAAGAAATAAACATTCTTTTGCTTTTTCCACCTCACTACAATATCTCTCACATTCTATTTTTCTTCACAAACTATCTTCTTATAGTTTATGGAATAACTTGCTCTCTCTCTTTTTCTCTCTTTGTTGGTGTGTATATAACTGAAACTAAAACTTGCTATTTATAGCAGAGAAAAAATTACTCACGTGATGTCATCAATGACCTCACTATAGTCCAAAGGCAAGAAAAAATTGTCTTCCATTTCTACATTCAAAGAAGGCATAATTCTTAAGTCAAACTTTCACATGGGGTTGGACCCCACACAATTCTCAATTCAACAAAGACGGTGACAGCCAAAAAAAAACTTAGAAAAGTCTTTATCTTCATTAATGGGATGGACCCCACATTTGTTTCATGTCTTTTTTACTCCAAAATCTTGGCAGAAATTATAATGAATCCAAAATATTCACACTAAATCTAAAGAATCCAGATCTTAATTTCTATAGAGACTATCTAAAGATTAAGGAGAGAGAATGATAGAAAGCAAAAAATCGTATGATATTCAGATGCTTCAAGCTTTTCTTCATAGAGGGGGGAGAACAACGTGTAAGGAAGAAAGGAAAAATGGGAACTAGGTTTAGGTTTTGGTGGAGAGACCAAAATATCCATCTCATTTATTGATTGGTGGTATTGTATTAGGGGTTTTTGAGGATAGCAAATATGAATACAATGCTAATTTACTACAACTATGTAGTAGGTAAGCAAAATCATATATATATATATATATATATATATATATATATATATATATATATATATATATATATATATATATTATAATAATTATTTTGTACCTATCTTTATAAGGTAAGGGTAAGGTCCGCCTATACCTCAGACCTCATTTATGGAAATACATTAAATTTGTTGTTGTAACAATTTTTCTGTGTCGTAAGAACGTAAGAAAAGAATGCTCTGACTAACCATACACATACACAGATGATTGTAGTCAATCGCTTTCTGTAAATTATTGTTTAAATATTGGAAAGGAAATTCCAATCGTTTGTCGACCCATTGGAAATTTTATCCTTTGAAAGAGCTACCTTGGCTTTGAGTCACTTGCCTTGCTTTGAATGTTGATAAGGAAAAAAAATGATTTTGGAGCTGTACGATCAGTAAATTAAATAAAAATTAGCATGTAAAATAGATTACTGAAGCGTAACAATTTTACATACTTCAAATATTTGCAATAAAATAATATTGAGAAATACTAGACGTGCTATAAATATATATGCAGTTTCAGTTTTGACCAATTTAACACGGGAAGTAACATATGAATTCAGATGAAACAACCATATTTATTGTGCAGAGTTCATGACATACAAGCCTTAGGTGTTTCAAACTGGACGTCTAAATTGGTCAGATCCTAGTTATGAAGAGACAAAAAAAAATACTAACTCAACAGAAGTCAAAGAGTCTGGGATGTTGCGCTCATAATATATATAGGAGAGAAAGGACTATGCCCTCTCGTTCCTAGTTTCTTTTTTATATACTGCCTGTATACATGAATTTTCTCATTATTAATATAATTATTTTCCTTGTTAAAAAAACAAATTTCTGTAATCTCTTTTCTATTATTATGAAGCAAAGTCCATGAGAAGCTTTTTACCATTTCTTTTGTCCCTTTTAATGTTTTTCCTCATAACCCTGCTGCACATTTTCTTCTTAATTGACAGAAAATAGAAAACACAGAGAGAGAAGAAGACTGGAAAGACCAATTTTATTTACTAAGTGGTCATAAAACCGAACCAACTGAACATAGTTTTGTTGGGAATAAACCCCGTAAAAATAGTATTTACGGTATTAGTGATAAATGCAGAATACTAAGTTATGGTTAAATCAGCAAGAATAGAAATGCAGCAATAATGACACCAAGATTTTATGTGGAAACCCTTTTGAATGAGGGAAAAAACCACGGCCAAGAAGAGCAACTGATATCACTATAGCGAGGAATTTTACACTGTGTAGTAACGAGTAAAAAATACTCCTAAGACCACTACACCCTCAAAAGAAATAAATATTTTTTTGCTTTTTCCACCTCACTACAATATCTCTCACAATCTATTTTTTTCACAAACTATTTTCTTATAGTTTATGGAATACCTTGCTCTCTCTTTTCTCTCTTTGTTGGTGTGTAGAAATGAGAGTTGAAGCTCTCTTTTTATAGCCAAAACCTCACTCTCTAAAGCCTACAATATTTGACAATTTCTACACCCTTTTCACAATTTCAATAAGGTTGGCTACCAAACCAAACCAAGTCAATAAAATTGGCTATCAATATTTGACAAACTCAACAAGGTTGGCTACCAACCAAACCAAGTCAACAATATTGGCTACCAAACCATTTGAATGAGATGGATACCATATCAATCTCCCCCTCCAGTCTCATTCATCTAGAGTAGGTAATACTGTCTTCTAGTTGGAGTGCATGCCGACAAGTTCTTTGCATAGCTCGAACTTGTCTCTTGGTACCACCTTGGTTAGCATATCCGCAGGATTTTCACTCGTGTGAATCTTTTTGACTTGTAAATATTCGTTCTCCACGTGCTCACGAATCCAATGATATCTCACATCTATATGCTTTGTTCTTGCATGGTACATGAAGTTCTTGCTCAAATCTATTGCACTTTGACTATCACAATAGACGACATACTCCTTTTGATGCAATTCCAGCTCTTGAAGAAATCGCTTGAACCATACCATCTCCTTGCCAGCTTCAGTAGCCACAATATACTTCGTTTCAATTATAGATAGTGTGACACACTTCTGCAACTTAGACCGCCATGATATAGCTCCCGCTGAAAAAGTAAACAAATATCATGTAGTGGATTTTCTGTTATCAAGGTCACTTGCCAATTTTACCAACTCATAAGTACGGTTCTCATGCAGTGATTTCATCTCATCTTGCATGGCTTCAATCCATTGATCCCTGTGTTCATCCTCTATGGCCTCCGCATAACATTCAGGTTCTCCCCCATCAGTGAGCAATACATACTCATTGGGTGAATAACGGGAGGAAGGAGTACGAGGTCTAGAATACCTCCTGAGTGGAATATCTAACTCGTCCACAGCTTCGTGAGTAGGAGCATCTGCCTCATCAACATTAGCATTGTTATCACCATCACCATCAATATGCTGATCTGGAATATGGTTATGGGCATCACCATCATCATTGAGCCCACCAACGCCATCCGCATTTGTATGAGGAACTTGATCAAGATTAACTAAACCTTCAGAACTTGAAGGTTTTAGCTTCTCCACTTTATTAATATCTTCAATGGTTTGATCCTCCACGAAGATAACATCACGGCTTCTCACGACCTTCTTCTCAATTGGATCATATAGCCTGTAACCAAACTCATCAAGGCCATAACCAATGAAGATGCACTGCCTTGTCTTGGCAGTTAATTTTGACCTCTCATCTTTAGGCACATGTACAAAAGCTTTGCAACCAAACACTTTCAAGTGTTCATAGGAAACATCTTTTCCATACCAAACTCTGTTTGGAACATCACTTTGCAAAGCAACCGCAGGAGATAGATTAATAACATGTGCAGCGGTCAACAAAGCCTCACCCCAAAAGGAATTCGGCAACTTTGCTTCAGAAAGCAAACATCTGACTCTTTCCATCAAGGTCCTGTTCATCCTTTCTGCTAAACCATTAAGATGAGGAGTCTTTGGAGGAGTCTTCTGGTGTCTGATACCCTGCTGCTTGCAGTATTCGTCAAACGGTCCACAATATTCACCACCGTTATCAGTACGAATACACTTCAGCTTCTTTCCAGTTTCTCTTTCAACTGATGCCTGAAATTGCTTAAAGACACCCAACACTTGATCTTTAGTCTTCAAGATGTAGACCCAAAGTTTCCTTGAGCAATCATCAATAAAGGTAGCAAAATAAAGTGCACCACCCAAAGTCCTTGTCTTCATTGGACCACATAAATCCGAATGCACCAACTCAAGCAACTCTGTCTTTCTTGAAGGAGGATGAGACTGGAAAGAAACTCTTTTTTGTTTTCCAGCCAAGCAGTGCTCACATTTTCTAATTTTGCACTTTCAAAATTTGACAACAATTTCTTCTTGGCCAAAACATTTAGTCCTTCTCGCTAATATGGCTAAGCCTCTTATGCCATAACATTGAAGAGTTATTGCTCTCAACGGCATTCACCATATCAACACAGGTAGAGGTCGTAGTCCAGTATAGACCACAACGCTTTTCCCCACGAGCCACAATCATGGAACCCTTAGTGAGCTTCCACTTTCCAGCACCATTGGTACTGACATATCCCTCATCATCCAAAACACCGACAGAGATCAAGTGCAAACGAACATCAGGGGCATGCTTTACATTGTTTAAAACTATTTTAGTTCCAATACTAGTTTCCAAATAAATCGTTCCAACACCAGCCACCCTAGATACATTCTCATTACCCATACTCAAAATTCCATAGTCATCCTAAGTATAGGATGAGAAAAGTTCCTTCCTTGATGTCACATGAGAGGCGGCACCATTGTCCACAACCCAGCTTGACTCATCACAAGCGATATTTATCAGATCCGTATCAAGGACTGTAACAAGATCTTTTGTAGTGACGGTGGCCACACGATTGCCATCTTCTTTCTGTTCTTCCTTGTCTCTATTCTCCTTTTTTAAAATCCGGTAGAACTTCTTTGTGTGCCCTTTCTTCCCCCAATGATAGCACTCAATATCTTTAAGTCTGCTTCTGGATTTGCTTCTATTATGTTCTCTATTTTGAGAACCCCGATTCTTGCTTCTCCCCTAGAGTCAGTCACCAAGACATCTGATGAGGAGGAACCTTGAAATTTTCTTCTCATCTCTTCATTTAAAAGGCTGTTTTTGGCAAGATCCATAGAGATCACACCATCCGGAGCAGAATTTGATAATGAAGTTCTAAGAATTTCCCAAGAATCTGGTAGGGAACCAAGTAGAAACAGACATTGAATTTCTTCATCAAATTTAATGCCCATAGCAGATAACTGGTTCACGATCCCCTGAAAATTATTCAGATGATTTGTCATCGCGGAACCATGATGGTATTTTAAACCCAACATCTGCTTTATTAGAAACATATTGTTGTTTCCAGTTTTGTAAGCATACAGACTTTCAAGGTGCTCCCATAGAGTCCGAGCATGTGTCTCCCCAGAAATATGGTTCAAAACATTATCGTCAACCCACTGTCTAATAAAGCCGCAAACCTGCCTGTGTAACAAATTTCACTCTTCATCTGATTTATTTTCAGGCTTTATAGTAGCGAAGACAGGTTGATATAAATTCTTGACATAGAGCAAATTTTTTATTTTGCCCTTCCAAATGGCATAATTTGTGTCATTCAAAGTAACCATTCTACTAGTGTTGGCTTCCATTGTTTATCACAAATACAAATACTATTTATTGTGAGACCAAAGTAATTCTTTTCTGATGTGAAAGTTCAGACTGTGCTGCAACCACAAAGCATACTTAGACAGAACCTTGGCTCTGATATCACTTGTTGGGAATAAATCCCGTAAAAATAGTATCCACGGTATTAGTGATAAACGCAGAACACTAAGTTATGGTTAAATCAGCAAGAATAGAAATGCAGCAATAATGACACCAAGATTTTACGTGGAAACCATTCTGAATGAGGGAATAAATCACGGCCAAGAAGAGCAACTGATATCACTATAGCGAGAAATTTTACAATGTGTAGTAACGAGTAAAAAATACTCCTAAGACCACTACACCCTCAAAAGAAATAAACACTCTTTTGCTTTTTCCACCTCACTACAATATCTCTCACAATCTATTTTTCTTCACAAAATATTTTCTTACAGTTTATGGAATACCTTGCTCTCTCTTTTCTCTCTTTGTTGGTGTGTAGAAATGAGAGTTGGAGCTCTCTTTTTATAGCCAAAACCTCACTCTCTAAAGCCTACAATATTTGAAAATTTCTACACCCTTTTTCACAATTTCAACAAGGTTGGCTACCAAACCAAACCAAGTCAATAAAATTGGCTACCAATATTTGACAAACTCAACAAGGTTGGCTACCAACCAAACCAAGTCAACAATATTGGCTACCAAACCATTTGAATGAGATGGATACCATATCAAGTTCAGGATTGAACCATATTTGATATATTAAGTAATAAAGCATACCTGAAAAATATGGTTGACCAGGTAGCAAGTATTCGGTGAAATAGTCGAGCAAACTGGCCAGACATCCGAACAAATAAACATGGTGCACCAATAAACAGTAAGACAGAACAAGGGAAGAAACCAAATGACAAGTGTGAAAGCAATCCCTGTGCAACAAAAACAAATTCTAGTATCTTTCTATCTAAGCCAAGACATCAACTTTCAGTCGACCATTTTAAGGAAGAGGAGATGGAGCTGTTTAGAGAGTAAAAAAACATTGAATTTTTCTTTTGCAAGTCAGTAGGACTATCGAAATGACAACAATTTTTTGGCGGAGTTAAACTTGTCAAATATATTCCATTTAGGCAGTGGCGGAGGTAGAGTGTTGGGACCGGGTTCGATCCAACTCGGTAACTTTGATCTGAACCATGTATTTGTCTGACAAAATTCATTAAATATGTACAAACGATTAATTTAGAACCCAGTAACTTTTAACGATTAGAATTCCGAACCCATAAGTTCGAAATTCTGGCTCCTCCTCTTCTATTCTGAACTCATAATAAGTTCGAAATTCTGGCTCCGCCTTTGCTAGGCGCTTAAACAAAGATATGTTTTAGTTGAATATCTTGAATACTTCTCTTGGATATGGAAACTTCCCATACAACCTAAGATAAAAGCGTTTGTTTGGCTTCTATATCATGATAGGCTATCCACTAAAGCTTACCTTAGGAATACTATATAAAATGCTTCTTGTGTTTACTGTCACCACGAGGAGGAAAATATTAAACACATATTTCTTACATGTGTTAATGCTGATACATACTGAAAAGAATTGGGCCTTAATAATCTTGTTACTAATCTAAGAGACATACAAGGCACAAAAATCTGGTTGCCAATCCTTAATCAATGCTAAGGGACTAACTCTTCCATATAATATAAACCCTAAAACATACTTCCCTATAAGCTTGTGGAATATTTGGCTAACTCGTAATAAAAATAACTTTAATCCATCCAAGGAAAAGGTTAATGTAAAATTTACAACCTATCAAGCAACTGAATTTGCATACTTGACTGCCTACCATCACAAACCTAAGAAAAAACATCCAACTAATCTTGGATAGAATCCTCCTAAACAAAATCACTACAAGTTAAACACATATGGGGCTAATGCTACAGCAGCACATGGAATTGGAGGAACGATTCGAAACTCAAAGGGTGAATGGATCCTAAGGTATGCAGGAGCTATACAAAAAGGATCGTCATTGTTGGCAGAATTACATGCTCTAATTAAAGGACTTAAATTGGTGTTTCAATATAATTTGCAGCCACTAGAAGTCGAGGTGGATGCAAAAGAAATAGTTACAGTATTACAAACTAATAATTTTTTATTTGCCAATATGTTGAATAACTGCAGGTACCTCCTCGACCAGCATAACAATCCACTGGTCCAACATGCGTACAGAGAACAAAACTGCATAGCAGATCAACGAGCAAAAGCAGGCAAATGTTTTGCAACATCAACTGAGCCATGTGTTTATACGGCTGTACCAGTTTTTATGAAGGAAGTTTTTGAAGATGATAAGAAGCACCTTTTGGAATTAGATCTAAGGCAGGCACCGGTTGAATGTAATAGCACCTACAATGCAAATAATGTTATGTATGCTAGCTAATAGTAGTAGCACTGGTACTTTATCTTTCTCTAGTCATAGCTTAGCACCGTATGTATAACTTGTAAAGCCACTCTCAGTATGCAGTAATTAATATATACTATATTATCTCTAGCACCAAAAATAATAATATATCTGAACACATGATCCTATCAAATACTTCCAGGGCCCAAACCTTTGAAATGCTTCTACGCGTGTACTCAAGCATATAAGTTAACCACTTGAAATATGCCACCTCTCTAATTATGCGAATCATATATAAGGTATTGTTATAACAAACTAAAATGAGATCCTAAAAGAACCCAATTAATTAAAAATAAGACCCACTCCGTTAAATTTTTTTTTTTTAAAAATGCCACTAAAACAAGAAAATCAAGAGTAATTTTCCCAAAATCTCCTTAAAAAAAAAAAATCTAGTGTCTATACTAAGAATAATTTATTATGTATTCAGGTGTTTAGTAGGAATAAACCTTAGTTTTAGTGTTTAAATGAAAATTAATGTCTTGTATTCCGCTTAATTGTTATATGTAAGCTTTCTAATTCGATAATTATTAGCTTTGATTCCTTAAAAGCTCTTTTTCATAGTGTAATCGTTTAGAGTTGTTCATTTATTATTCTTAACGCTAGGCAAAAAATGTTCAGTTCGCAGTTATTAATCGACTCATCAAATTAAGATCATTCGTAAGATCGAAACGACCTAACAAAATGTGATTTTCTCAGAGATCAATTGTGCTGTCTGGGCTGTCGAATTGTCTTCAATTGTCTTTCGTACGTTCCTTTAAAAAATATAAATTAAAAAGATGATTTAATAAGATTACCTTTATTTATTTTTTGATCTCAATTTACTATACTACTATTTTTTTTCACCACATTAATCTCTCTCCTGTTGTGAAATATTATATTTTTTAGTGAATGTTTATAACTCCTAAAGAAGTTACTCCCACTACTCTTCTTCATTAACCTCCCACTATTCTTCATCATTATGGTTGTAACTCCCATAACTCGATAACCCCCTCCATGATCTTTCCGTGATCTCAATAGTTAATAGTAACATGTTTATGATATACCTTTGTATACCTCAATGTCATCCTATAAATAGAGGGTTTGGGCATCACATTGTACACACTTGAAAAACACTTGAAGAAATAAGAATCTCTCCTCTCTTTCTCTCTACATTCTTGTCTATTTGCTTGTTTCATATTATTATTTTGAGCTAAGTTTATTAACATGTTATCGGTACGAATTGCTATTTTATTTGGCACTTAGTAAAAAAGACGAAAAAGGCAAGTAATTGATTTTGAAGGTAAAGTTGTTAACAGTGGTTGTTTTCTTCAAAGTCAAATAGTTCAATCCCTGTCACATTAGGCAAGCTTCAGAAACTATATGAGTTATACATCTTTTTGCCTCTTTATGTGTGTTTGTTTTTGGTCTTCTTTTCTTTTAATTTGTTGATTAGTTTCTCACAATATACTCACTGTTTTCTGAAAAATAATTTGTTTTAGCATTATTTTTCCTTATTCATGTGAAATGCAAGTTGTAATTTATTAACAGGACAAGAAGATATATATAGTGTTTGACCAAATTGAGATTGTATAATCACATGCTTAACAGATGAGGCGATGAAAAATGTTAAAGAATACATGTAAGAAGATTGTGTTTTTTCCTTTATATTTAACCACGTCATGTATTATTGTTCATGAAGAGATCTATGCTAGTTCTAATTAAAATCCAAAGTGATAATATTGTAAAGGCTCAAGGGTGAGTCTCAGCTGCACTTTGGCCTATTATTCTATTGGTTAAGGGTAAGACACTGGGTTCTGTGAGCGTTACTGTGTTAAACCAAAAACCAGAAAAACTGTTAGGAGAATTAAAGAAATCTGGAAAATAGTAGAGAATCAGAAATATTCCGAGTCCACAAATTTCTTGTGTGTCCTTAAGGAATTTTAACCCCCTCACACGTTGCCAAGGTAATGGATTAAATCCTCCCAGGATAAAACGGAATAAATCTTCCTGCAACAGTGGCAATACAAACTGCAGGATACCAACGAACTCAAATAACGGAGCAAAATCACAC
>MU765321.1:14132-84023 GCA_026770625.1 Nicotiana glauca | reverse complement strand
TATATATATATATATATATATATATATATATATATATATAATGTGACTTGTGATATATGTATGTGTGTGTGTGTGTGTGTGTGTGTGTAGGGGGGTGAGATAAAGATTATGCATAATAATGTATTTATATATGATTGGATAAATACCACAACTCACCTCTAAGGGAGGTTTGAGAGAAATAAAGATAATGAATATTACAACGTGGTTACATGAGTATGTCATTGGTCATGTATAAGTGGTATGCCAAAACTATTTTTCCATGCCTTATAAAAATTTATTTAAGCCAAAATTAAAGCAAGAAATAATTTTGCTTATGATGATTTTGACCATGACAATCATTATGATATGATTTTTTCCGTAAAGGAGACATTCACCATATGGATGGTATGGCAAAAGATCTTGTAGTACAAAATCAGTTAAAAGCTCCGGAAGACTAATTTGTTACTACCCTGATGAATGAAATTATTCATGACATTGATATTATAGTAAGTCTTTTTTTGAGTGTTAAATATATTAGCCAAAGTGGTTGGTATTTGAGACTATAAATGAAAGAAAGATTGAATATCTTCATATTACTATAATCATACCAGGTAAATATGAAAGGTTACCCGATTTTTCTTCTATTTGTACTACACATGTATAAGATGATGATAGAATCACATGCCATAGTAAATTAGATGTTTACTTAAATAAGTATCAGTTGGCATGACCAGTCGGCCACCCCAGTTCAATTGTGATGCGAAAAATTAATTGAGAATTCACATTGGCATATATTGAAGAAATAGAAGGTTCTTCAAGAATTCTCTTGTGCTGCTTATTCTCATGATGTACCAGTTAAGGTATTGGGATTGAATCCCTTAATTTCTGGAACGAATAGAAGATGCATGATATATATATATGGGCCCAGTCACCTGACATGTTGATCATTTACTATTATATAATTTTAATAGATGCATCTATTGTATGGTCACATGTGCGTTTATTATCAACTTATAGTTCGAATTTTGCAAGATTGATTGCTCAAAAATTTGCAAATGTTTCAAGATAATCACAATAAGGAGGCAGGTGCTTTATAAGAGCACCATGACATAACACTTTATAAGACCTCATGGGAGATGCTCAGGTACCTGAAAATAATGATATAAAGATATCTCAATAAGTTATGTCTTTAGTGGGTAACGACGGAACCAATGTAAAATGATCGTCGACGATATTGTTGATATAATGTAGCGCTCAATATTATTAATATTGACGAGGATCTTGAATTTAAATCTGTCATGAAATTTGGACAGATAAATGATTGGCCAAATGAAAAGTACGCAATGAAAAATGTGAAATTGGACGAATAGTTCTAAAACTTGAAAGTATAAAGCCAGTTGAGGTATAAATGTGTTCTTGTGCAAAAGGTTAAATAAAAAAAATCAAGTTGATAGACATAAAGACGACTTGTAGCACAAGAAGTTTTATAAATATCCTGGCATTGATTATATAGAGACTTGTTCTCTTGTGGTAGATATAGTCATTTCAGGTTTTGGTCTGACAATATATTTGATATGCTTATAATGAAAATCCTTGAAAGATTTAAATTGTTCTGATGCATATTAAAGTTTCATGAAATTTATTAAATAAAGCTTCAACAAATCGTTATATGGGTTAGAGCAATCAAGGCAGACATGATTTATTTTTGTGTCTATTATAGTTGATGCACTATATATATTGAGTATAACAATATGTTAGCGAGATATAGTTTTATTCCTATATGAAGATATTAGAATACTATTCGTATTATATTGCAAAAGAAATCCTTGATATAGATTTGTTTATTCTAACAAATATTGTCAAGGTTTTGTTGGTTATGCAAATGCAGGCATTTTCTGAAGTTCGTTCGTCAGACAATCTATTTGTACGTGAGAGTACTGCCATATTATTAATTTACGAGGCAAGCAATTATTGATAATTTTGCAAGTCATGTCAATATACTAGCAACTGATAAAGTAAGTGACTCAACACACAACAAATGTGTGACTTTTCTTTGAAGAGAAGATTCCAATAATAGTGAAGACGATGATGATTGCTTATCTCAATTGAAAGAAGGACTATCGAAGAAGACAAAATAAAGCACATTCACCAAAGTTCTTCAATAAATTTGTTCAAGTGATAATTTGACAAACTTCTTCACAAGGCATTGCGGATCTCAATATTAGAGAAGTTTTTATACAAGCTTGGAATCCGTTGTCTCCGAAAAATAAAGGACCTGGAGAATGTGTGACGCTGGGCTAGAAGACGTTCCACAAAAGCATTATTTAATCTTGTTCATTGAGCACCCTATTTGGAGACATACTGAAAACCATGTCTTTCGAACCAAATGCAATGTGATGTTTCATAAGGGGGAGGCATATACGCGTTGTACTCTTTTTTTCTTAGCTAAGATTTTATCCCACTGAGTTTTTCTAGCAAGGTTTTTAATGAGGCATCAAATAATGCGTATTACAAGATATGTGTACTCTTTTTCCTTCACTAAGATTTTTTCCCACGGGGTTTTTTTTTAGTAAGGTTTTAGCGAGGCACATTATCTATAGACATCCAAAGGGGAGTGTTATGAAATATTATATTTTGTAGTGGATGCCTAGAATTCCTAAAGAAGTTACTCCCACTACTCTTCTCCATTAACCTTTTAACTCTATAACCTCCTCCATGATCTTCCCCATGATCTCAATAGTTAATACCATATTTATGATATCCCTTTGTATACCTCAACATCATCCTATAAATAGAGGGTTTGGGCATCACATTGTACACACTTGGAAAACACTTGAAGAAATAAGAATCTCTCCTCTCTTTCTCTTTACATTCTTGTCTATTTGCTTGTTTCATATTACGAAAAAGGGTCTGATATATCTTTGTACTATGGTAAATTATTTAAAATTATCCCCCGTTATACTATTGGGCCATAAAAGTCCCTACCGTCCAACTATCCTAACAAATCTGCCCTTATTTTGACGGAAGTGCCACGTGGCCAGATTTAAAAAGAGGCAAGGATGGATGCCATGTGGCACTTCCGTCAAAGTAAGGGCAGATTTGTTAGGATAGTTGGACGGTAGGGACTTTTATGGCCCAATAGTATAATGGGGGACAATTTTAAACAATTTACCATAGTACAAGAATATATCAGACCCTTTCCGTTAATATTATTATTTTGAGCTAAGTTTCTTAATATCTTCATATTTATTAGAGTAAGGATCAATACGGAAAAAATAATTAATTCTTCTGTTTCTAAAGTAACAAGTATTTTGAAATGACTATTTTTTGTAAATATGGCAGTTGAATGAGAACGGAGGGAGTAGTTTGACATTGTTTTGTCCCATTAAGAATTGATTAAAAGCAGAACTTGTCAAGTTTCAACTCTCTTACAATTGTGTTTGATTTTCAGAAGATTTCTTGGTCTAATTTCCCTTACCCAATATATATATATAATAGTCCACTTTTATATATGTTGAAAACTAATGTGAATTTAAAATTAAAAAAATTAAATAGTGAAGGAGGATTGAAGTCCAAAAGTTCAAATTTATCAATTTAATACGCCCTAAAGAAAACCTTCCCTAATGACACTATTTTAGGACTATAGGTGTTTGTATTAACTAACTAAAGCACTAAAAATGAATCCCCTAATCTATATCTATATAAGCAGTTAAAACTTTTTAATACAATATAAATATTATTAAAGTATGTAAAATATTACACACAAAAATTTTATAGGAAAAAATGCAAATTGAAAATAATAAATAGTGTAAGAGATATGGTGTTGAATTCAGATTGATTGGATAGCCCTGCGAAGATAAATAATAATATTTTGTTAGACAGGTATATTTTATAGTTACATAAATACATTGTTATGAGGTACAAAGTATATTTCATATAATATTTCATTGTACATATTGTTCTCGAAGTTGTTCCATTTTGATGTTTAGCGCGCGCTCGCGCACACACACACATATATATATATATATGTATATATGTATATATATATATATATATATATATATATATATATATATATATATATATATATATATATATATATATATATATATATATATATATATATATGTATGTAAATGTTTTGTGAACAATTAAGTAAGAAGTGACTGACATTATAAGAACATAAAAAAAAAATTTTTAAATATAGTTATGCAAAATGATACAAGAATTACCTTAAAATATTAATTGTACAGTAACTTGGGCGAGTATATCTTGAACCCAAAAAATTAAAAATAAAGACTAACATATGAGTAAAATCAATAAACTTTAATGACGGAACAATATAACAATTTTACTTTTTATATACAGGAAGAATAAGTGAAATGGATTACCAAAAAGTAAATGGATTGACAGGATTTTACTGTTACTAATTGGCTTTTAGGTTGCAAGAGCTCTTCTTTATTATCCAATGCACAGCCGGACATTTTTTGATATTTTAAAATAATGAAATTAATGTAAGTTTGCATATTGTAATTATTTATGAAGGTATAATTTTTTAAGGGTATTATAGTCACTTAAGTTTATAGGGTTATTTTTAAATTTATAGGGTTATTTTGGTCTTTCACATTCAACTTTTGATTGTCATGTTTATAATATAGTATGATTAAAAGTGAAAAGCCTTTAAGTCAAAAGTTAAATTACTTTTTATCCTTTTAAAAACTAATTATCCTGTTTATTTTAAAAAATTATAATCTTTTAATAAAAAGAAGGACAAAATTATTCTGAAGGGTTGTGTATACATGTTAAAACATTTCACATTAGTAATGAAAAGTTTTGTCTAACAATGCCTTTTCATGAACTCATTACGCAACCCTCCTATATGTAAATCTCGCCTACAATTTTTCACTTCTCATAAAATTTTTGTTATTAAACTTTAAATTTTTTTTACGTAAATGCAATAATATGTATAATCTATTTTTGTTATTAAACTTCAAATTTTTTACGTAAATGTTGGACGCTGAATTTCTACCACTTCTTTTTGTGCTATCAGTAGGAGAGCTTTTATTGGCAACAATGATGCTAGGAAATTACCTGATGAAATGTATCTCCTGGTGCTCTTTGCGGCTGAAAATGCTACAAGAGTGTGAATTCTATATTAATGTTGTATTGTTTTGGACAATAACTATTTTTTGTCTGTATTAAATGAAAGCATATTACATTACTTGGTATATGTCGAAGTATGATTTGTAATTTTTTTCCCTGCATATGTTGGTTTAATTTTCCATACATTACAACGACAATAATATGTTTTTGGTTTAATCTTTTCCCTTGGTCAGATTTTGGAGATTAACAAAAAGAGATAAGTATGATCTCCTTATGTTTTTCATTTATTTTTTCACGTGAATGAAAAAATATCAAAATAATTATTGATATTACTTAGCATATTTGTGAATGAAAATATATACAAATTAAAATAAGTTAATGAAAAAGTTACAGACTTTAAAAAGATACAGCCAACTCTCATGATTTTTAAAGGAAATAATTGGATCAAATATCTTGATTAATAATATGTATATATCTTAGTCAATTGTCATATAATTTTTATTTTGCAATTATAAAGCTTAATTAGATAGTTGTAGGTGGGGCGAAATATAGGGATGGATAAGAGTTTCTTCCTTTATTGAGTTGTTAAATAGAATCAACATTTTTTTAAACTTACACTTATGTTTTTAACTTATATTATCTATTTATTAAACATAATTTTAATATTATTTATATATTTATTTTCAAAACAATTACACTTATTGAGTTGTGGTACATGCATAATACGTATGGATTAATTATATATCTATGATTATATTATATTAAAAATGGGACCCAAAACTTAAAAGTTAAATTATTAAAATTGCTCTTCTTTACATAAAATATCCTACTTATTAAAAGAAACCTTGAAATTTTTAAAACGATGAGTCGTGACCGTTCGCATAATCTAGCAAATAGATGGTCATTGGCAAATATATAACATGTGTTGCAATTGTCAAGGATCAGTAGTAAAAAAAATCAGGATTTAGGGACGAACAAATTCTGTAGCTAAACAGAAAATTCGTCGTTAATCTCATTTAGCAATGGATTATCAAGAAATTCTAGTAGCTAAAAGCATTTTAGCGACAGATTAGCGATGACATTCGTAGATAATTCCCGTTTTTTTGTAGTGGATGTTATAGCAATATAAAAAGTAACACATGCCATTTTTTCGAAAGCGCCGATTGCGCCGATTGGAAATGATATTTAGTTTTGAAATAGGCATTTCTGTTACCATATCATTTTCTAGGCATGGACAACTCTAATTTCACCCATAAAAAACACGAAAATGGATTTCTTTTGCGCATCATCTTCCTTTAAGCAACTGAAGCACAAATGTGGAGAGAAATAATATCTTTAGAACTCTTAAACTCCTCAAAGATTAATATACATGGGGATGTTGTACTATTTCTAACATGGTTTTCCTTTTCTTCTTTTCATTCCTTTTACTTTTAATTTCTTATTTTAGGACTATATATGGAGAGTAGAAAGCAAATCAAAGTTCGGGTGGCTAAAGAGACATCATCACAGTGATGAAATCCAAGGAAAATGCACGACAGATAAGGAAAGAAATAATTTTATTGGATTAGAATGGAGGAACCATAGTACTATAATAAAATAATGCACGAAAATGCTTGAAATAATTCCAAATTGGCAGTTGCCGTTATTATCTTCAAATAGTTTCATTGCTCTCTAACAAATTTTTCTTCATCCAGAGATATCGCTTCTCTTTACGACCAATATTCGGATCAGAAGAAAGGTAATCTATTGTGCAAACTCTGTTAGCTTGAATTTCTTTATTTGTAGCTTTTTTTATGTCCACAATCTCATTCAATGTGAGTATCTAATTTTTAATATATATAAATTAGCCTTTTGAACTTTCCTCCATAATTTGTCATGAGCAAATGCACTGAAAATATTACTCTTATTTTAGTATTGCTGCAATTGTACTTTTAGTTTATGAGCTAACCTCACTGCACAAACCTCTAAGATTTTGTTATACTTATCCATGAGACCAACCCTCAATAAAAGTTTTTTTCATGATATTTTCTTTGAACAAAGTTATACAATAGTGGTATATCTTCATCTTTCTGTATATTCTTCATAGTTTTGATAATACTTTTCATTGCTAATTTATTTCTCCTAAAAATAGATTTTGCATAAATAAGTAGTACTAATTAAATGAGTTTGGTGAAACATGATTTCTTAGTAAATTTTCCCTCAAAAGTTGATAAACATTTAAGACTAATAAATTTCTGTTATTGCGAAATCGGAACTTCTTTCATGCAATATGAATAATGAATTTAAAATGTTGGACAAAAGCTAATTAACGATTTATTAAGAGTTAACATATTGATTAAATTTAATTGTTTATCTTTGTAGATTCGAACGATATCCAATTACCCTCAATGAACAAGTTAGCATACGACGCACAAAATTTTGTGCTTTATTCTTTTGTGTATACTTATTTATTCAAATTTTTATTTTGATTGTATTGATACTATTTGATGAAAGGTATATATTACATAGCTTGGTATACACGTTAAATACACGTGCCAAGGGACATTATTTTAGGAACATATTTTGTAATAATGGATGCCTTGAATTGGAATTCCACTGGAAATATAGCTCTTCTAATTTCATTTGACATGCGTCTATTAGCATGGGAGGTTCAGTCGTTGGCTAATCGACGTTTCATGGTAGATGTTTCAGTATCGGGTAGAGTTCTTCCATGTGGTAGTTTCACAGTTGTAATTGCTTGAACGAATCACATCCCACCAGCATGATGATTCACATTTCCTTGTAGCCACGGACGTGGATGTTCAGACGGAGAGGCTTTTTCGGTGATTATTTATCAAGTAGATGCATGTTATATGTTGATTACATGTACGTACCTTATAAAGAAAAATAAGTAAAAAAATCACATGTATCTAATAAAACTCTAATTCTTCATCTTCAAAGGTCCGAACAATATTCAATCATCTTGATCTCGACAAACAAGCCACCATACGCTGATCTATATTGATCATTCAGAGAAACTTATATCTTATTCTTTCTTGTATAATTAATTACTCAAAAAAAAATTAAATTACTTTAATGATTCAGCTTTCACGTGCAACGCACGTGCGGAAAGACTAGTCAAAATATAAATAAGTTAAAAAAACAAAAAAAAACAAAAAAAATCTTTACGGCACATGCCCTGAGCGTAGAAAATTCTTGCATTTTGGCAGGTTTCCTAAATCTAAGTCTTAAACATTATGGAATTTCGTTTCCTATTTCCTTCTCGTTTTTATTTATGTTAGAATCCTAATCATAAACAATTTGGACTTTTCTGCTTTTCCTAAATGGTTAATCCCAATCCATTTAGGATTTGGCAGAACCTTAATACTATTATTTATAGTCTTCATTTCCTTTGTTTTTACATCACACCTTTAGTAACCAGAATCCAGTGCGTAAAGCATGGCATTGTAAGTGCCTTGTACTAATTGGCAAGCTATTCATTTTTCCCGTATTGAACACACAACTAGGGTTGCCATGTTCAGTGAACAATCAAATAAGATCAATGCATCCGTCGTATCAGTTGGTCTTTCCCTCCTTCGGGATTTATCAAGATTAACATGGATGGTAATTTTATACCCAATTCAAAATTAGTGGGATTTGGAGGTGATGCACGAGATAATAAAGGAAGGTGGATAGGCGAATCTACGGCAGGCTTAGTATGAAAGCAACATCTAGCCTTACTCCGGAATTATGGGCTATACATTGTGGTCTAACCCTAGCTAAAAATTACAATCTGAAGAAGGTTATCATTTAAACCGACTCAAATGATGCCCTAATGTTGCTACGTGTGAGAAATGAGTCGAAAGTCACCTTGATCATGATGTGATAGAAGAAGGCAGGCGCCTCATATCCGAAGTTCAAATTTGTCTAGTTCATACTTTGAGATAAGGTAACAATTGCGCCGATCACTTGTCAAAGTTAGGAAGAAAGCAAAACCGAGAATTGGTAATATTACATCATCCACCACTTTCCATGCATCAACTGCTTTTGGCCGACATGGCTCACCTAGCATATCCTAAATACCCAAAACATGTAACGTAACGGAGTAGGGCAAAAATGTGAAGTTGTACCATTTGTAAATATTAAGAAGAATATAAATAATATTTCATTTTTTTAATGTCAAGGTAATATATTTCTTTGAATGTTTCCTTGTGAGAGCGCCAACAATGTTTAGCTCCAATGAATTGATCGATAATCTCTTCGCCTTCATACAAGCTAACAGAAAAAGACTTGCTGTTCTTGGACTTTTCCGCTTTGAGATACTTGGAAATGATACTTAGAATTTTGTATCATTTCCAAGTACTTTTGTGATATTTCTATTTGGTTATAAGCCTGCACGTTAATTCATCGAAGATGTGAAAACATTGTGATTTGAGTGAGAAATGAGAACTTTGGTTTTAGGGTTTTAGAGAGAGAAACAAGTTTCTTCTATTATCTGTACAGCAAAAATTAATTAACCGAATTACAAGGTATATTCTCAGAGTATTTATATTTGGGCCTTCGGCGTTTTACAAAGATAGCCTAATCATTAAAATGACCCAAATAGCCAACTTGACGAATTAAATAAAAGATACAATACAAAAAATGGCTAATACAATGCAAATGGCTAACTATTTATGCTTAGGCATATTAGCCAAATACTCCATTAGCTAACATCCCCTCCCCCCCCCCCCCCCCCCCCCCAAGTTGGAGCGGGAGACCACCTTCAACTTGAACAAGAGATCATGATGAATAGCACCTGGAAGGGGTTTAGAAAGAACATCAGCCAACTAGTCAGAAGAAGCCACATGAGAGAGCTGAATCAAACCATCATGGAGCTTAGTTCGCATGAAATGACAACCAACCTCAATATGCTTCGTTCGTTCGTTCGTGAAAAAAAGGATTTCTAACAATGTGCAAAGCAGCCTGATTGTCACAAAAAACTGAAATAGGAAGGAAAACAGACAATCCAAAGTCAGACATCAGCCTAGAAAACAAGTAAGTTCAGCTACCACCTTACTCAAGGCCATGTATTCTGCCGCAGCAGAAGATAGAGAGACAATTGTTTGTTTTTTAGATTTCCAACTAATGAGACAACCACCTAGAATAACACAAAATCCTGTGACAAACCGGCGAGTGTTAGGACAAGCAGCCCAGTCACTGTCTGAATAAGCATGGATAGAGACATCAGGAGAAGCAGAATAGAAGAGACCCAAATGAACAGTTCCTTTGAGATATCTCAACATACGGAGAGCAGCAATCATGTGGGGAACCCTGAGAATCTTCAAAAACTGACTCAAATATTGTACAACAAAGCATATGTCAGAGCGAGTGTGGGTCAGGAAAAGAAGCTTGCCTACAAGACTCATGTATTAATCAGGGAAAGGTAATAGATCACCAACATCTGCATGCAGCTTAAAATTGAGCTCTAATGGACAGACAACAGGTGAAACATCAATACAATCAAATTGTTGAAGTAAATCAGATACAAACTTTTTCTGGTTGAGAACAACATCAGGAACAATAGAAACCTCAATATCCAAAAAATAATGCAAAGAGCCCAATTCCTTGAACTTAAATTTAGCATCCAAGAAATTCTTTAAGGCAGAAATTTCAGCTATATCATCCCCAGTAATGATGATGTCATCTACATAAACTGCTAAAAGAACCAAACTGCCAGGAGTACCCTTGATAAACAATGAATAGTCATTGAGTGAATGAGTATAACCCTTGGAATAGAGGGCTTGAGAGAGTTTGGCATACCAGTGTCTTGATGTCTGTCTAAGGCCATAGAGGGACTTTCTCAATGTGCAAACAAGAGGGACAGAACTGGAAGGAACAGAAATAGACAAACCCTGGGGTAACTTCATGTAGACTTCCTCATATAGATCTCCATGAAGAAAAGTATTGTTGACATCTAACTGAGAAAGAGACCAATTATGTTTCATAGCTACAATTATTAGCCATTTAACAGTGGACATTTTGAATACATGATAAAAGGTTTTTATGAAGTCAACACCTTCAACCTGAGTGTCCCCCCTAATAACAAGTCTAGCTTTATATATCTCCACACTCCCATCAGCCTTGTACATTTTGTAGACCCCACTTACAACCTATAGGTTTTTTACCAGAAGGTAAAGGCACAATATCCCAAGTGTAGTTTGCATCCAAAGCATCAAAATCCTTTCTCATGGCATCTTGCTATGTTGGAACTGAGGCAGCTTGAGAATAACTGAAAGGTTCAGTTTCTACAGGAAGCAAAGAAGAAAAACCAGAAAAGGAAGAAAGTTGGCAAATATAATCCTTCAGATAAGAACGAGTAGTGTGTTGCCTGGAAGACTTTCTAAGTACTGGAGGATGAGGAGATGACTGACTAGGCAGATCCTGATGAAAAGAATGTAAAGGAGAATGGATAGGAGAAGGAGCATCAGGTTCAGGTATAGAAATAGTAGAGTTAGGAGAGACACGAGGAGAAGAAGGTATAGGATCCTAATAAATGGTAGAAGAAGGAGAAGAAGAAAGTATAGTGGAAGGAACAGAAAGTATAGTGGAAGGAACAGAAGAAGCAGAAGTAGCAAAAGAGAAGCAGGTTTCATGGAAAATCACATCCCTAGAAATGAAGCATTTCTTAGTGGTGAGATTGTATAATTTGTAACCCTTTTTAGCAAAAGGATAACCCGGAAAGACACATAGAATAGCCCTAGGTTGTAGTTTGTCTCTTTGAGGAATAGAAACAGTGGAATAAGCCAGACATCCAAAGGTTCTTAAGTGGGAATAAGTAGGAGGTTTTCCATATAAGACCTCATAGGGTGACATGTTTTTAAGAATTCTGGATGGTATTCTGTTTAGTAAATATGTGGTAGTTAAAAGACAATCTCCTCAAATGGTGATAGGTAGTTTGGATTGAAACAATAAGGCTTTACAAGCTTAAAGAAGTGTTCTGTATTTCCTTTCCACAACCCCATTTTGTTGTGGGGTGTGTGGACAGATAGTTTGGTGAATATACCAAGTTGACTGAAAAAGAAAAAGCCAACAGTGCTGGAGCCCAGTTCCAATGCATTGTCACTTTAATGGTCTGGACATGTGTATGGAATTGAGTTTGGACCATGGCTATAAAAGCCTTGATCATAGAGAAAGCATTGTTTTTCGATCCCAATAGATGAGTCCATGTGGCTATTGAAAAATCATCAACAATGGTAAGGAAATAACTTAAACCAGATGAACTAGTTTCCCATATATCAACATGAATCAATTAAAAAGGTCTAGCAGTACTAATTGAACTATCAGGGAAAAGAAGTCTAGTTTGTCTAGCCATAGGGCAAACAGAACAAGGAAAAAACTATCTAGAAGAAAGAGAAGAAGACAGAACATGAATATGTTTCATATTTGCAAAAGAAATATGTGCCAATCTTTGATGCCAAATCAAATTCATAGCAGCATTATTACACAAAGAAGAACTAAGACTAGAGACATTTGTAGGACTGGAAAGAGAAATAGATTTGGAAGAGTCAATTACAGGACATAAAAATAGTGTTGCATGAATTTGAAGTAGAAGGAATAGAAGAATCTGATGGTTGCACCCAAATGAACTTGTACAAGCCATCCTCCTCTTTACCAAGATCCGAAAGCATCTTCAGAGAAGGGGCCTGTAACATGTGCAACAAATAAGAAGTAGCAGTAAATAACACTATGCAATGTAGTTGTTTGATTAACTTGTGAACAGAAACTAGGTTGTGTTAAAATGAAGGAACAAATAACACATTATGAAGGGTGATTGATGGAGTCAAAGCAAAAGAGCCAGTAGAGGTTATTTTCACTTTGTATCCATTAGGAAGAGTTACAAGGTAGGGAATGGTTAAGGGTGTAATGTCAAAAAGTAATTCTTTATTAAAAGTCATGTGATCAGAAGCACCTGAATCTAATATCCAAGTAACAGAATGGATTTCAGTAAGCAAGCAAAGCTTAGAATTAGAAATTGGGCTTTCAGGTAGTAAAGTCCCAGCAAAATTAGCAAAGCACATGAGATAGGCTTGAGATTTGGAAGCATCCCCCATATAAGACTGTTGTAAGAGGTTAATCAACTGATCATATTGATGCTTGATAAGACCTGGGATTATGGATCCCTGACCATCAACATTGGAAGCAACAACAGCAGGATTAGTTCCCCATCCAAAGACCCAACAGATTCAAGGACATTACCCTCAGAGTTACTGTGAACTGCAGTAGATACATGAGCTGCAGTCTTTTTACCCTTGTTAAACTTTGGACTTTGGGGATACCCATGTAGTTTATAACACTTGCCAATGAGATGACCAGATTTCTTGTTGTACTTACCGAACAAAGGTGCTCTATTCTGATCAAAATTAACTCTTGGTGCATATGATTCAAGAGGAGCGGGATTGGGAGTATTACTGGGATTGAAACGAAAACCAAAAGTAGGCCTACTTTGTGTACTAACATTGAATAACATGGAGTCAGGGTTGAATTAGTTGGACTGAACTTGCCTCTGTTTTTCATCATTAAGAAGAATATTATAAGCATTGTCAAGGCTAGGAGGAGGTTGCATCATAAGAAGATTACTCTTCATCCCCATATATGATTCAACCCCATGAGGAACTGAAATAGCTTACTCTCCCCATCTTCTTGCAAAATACCAGGCTTTGCAATACAAACACACCTTTGACCATGGTTAGTACATATCACTCCCAATTCATCCCATAACCTCTTCAATTTATTGAAATATGAGGCTATATCTAAAGCACCTTGGGAAGTGTAGGCAAGTTCTCTTTTTAACTCAAATATTTGGTCCTATTTGCAGTCACATACCTAGTTTGTAATTGGACCCAAATACTCTAAGCAGTTTCAGAATATTGTACACTTCCAGCTATCTCAAGGGATAAGGAGGCTGTCAACCATGAAATTACCATGTTATTACACTTATCCCATAATTGTCGTTCAGCCCCATCAGTAACATGTCGAGAACATGTACCATCAACAAAAGCTATTTTGTTTTTAGCAGACAAAGCTATCATTTTTCTCCTCCAACCCCCAAAACCAGTACTCGAAAAAGGAAAAGGAACTAATGAAATTCTAGGAATGTCAGATGAATGTACAAATAACGGACTTGAAGAATCAGGAGAGAAAGTATCAATGGAACCCATGTCTATCACGCAGTACCGATAGATTGACGAATAGAGAGAATAAAGTCACAAAAGAAATTCCAACAGGAAAATTGCATGCAACAGTCCTAAAAGCAAGGATAAGAATGAATTTACCCAGCTTCTTCGCTACCAGAGAAGAATGGCCTTCAAATAATAGCTAACCCTAGCTTCAATTGTTGAATCCTAGCTTCAATTGCTGAGCAGCTCAAATTCTTCAAACTTCAACCAAAAACGCTGGAAATAATCCTAACGCTGGTCTCAAACTCCAAATCGACGGAAAAAAATTATCCTCTGAAAGAATAGAAATCCCCGATTTTCAAACTGTCAAAGATCGAAAACTCAATCAAAATTGACCGGGGTAGATCGGAAGGATCGGAAGCTCAAAATACACCAGAATCGGTGCTCTGATACCATGAAAACATTGTGATTTGAATGAGAAATGAAAAATTTAATTTTAGGGTTTTAGAGAGAGAAAGGGGTTTCTTCCATTATCTGTATAGCAAAAATGAATTAACCGACTTACAAGGTTTGTTCTCAGAGTATTTATAACTGGGCCTTCAGCGTATTACAAAGATAGCCTAATCACTAAAATGGCCCAAATAGCCAACTTGACAAATTAATACAATACAAAAAATGGCTAATACAATGCAAATGGCTAACTATTTATGCTTAGGCTTATTAGCCAAATACTCCATTAGCTCAACAAGATGTGGCATTCATTTACCGAGTTAGTTGAATAGGATCAACAACACTTTTTTAGGAACTTAAATTATTTTCCTTAATTTTTATGAAAGCTAAAAAAATTTTAGTGCTATTTAAGTAAGTTTTAAAGTTTTGCGCTCATTAATTGATGCTACCAATCTTGCTGTTTTCTTCCCTTAGCTTTTCTTTACTCAATAAACATTGCAAAATGGCATTGTTGCACCAGATAACGAGGTCATACGTCGCAATATGTCTTATATTACAATCGGTAATACAGCAATTTCAAATAGCTATCCTTCTCCCAAAATTTTGTTTTGAAGAAATTTCCAACTTCAAATATTTACCCAAAATCAAGGTATATAACAACGTAAGAAAAGAATACTCTGACTAACAAAATCACATTAACATTCCCCCACAGGGAACTAACCTCTCGAGATAATATACAACACTATATCCTGAGAAAATTGCTAGAGATAGCTAATTGGAAGCGAGGCCTCTCAAAGCCCCATGATATACTAACTATACACCATACACAGATGATTGTAGTCAATCTCTTTCTGTAAATTACTGTTTAAATATTGGAAAGGAAATTCCAATTGTTTGAGCCAGTGGAAGTTTTATCCTTTGAAAGAACTATCTCGGCTTTGAGTCACTTGCCTTGCTTCTGAATGTCGATAAGGAAAAAAATGATTTTGGAGCTGTACAATCAGTAAATTAAATAAAAATTAGCATGTAAAATTACTTCGGATTACTGAAACATAATAATTTACAGACTTCAAATTCTGCAATAGTAATATTGACGAATACCAGATGTGCTCTAAATATGATAATATGCAGATTCAATCTTGACCAGTTTAATATAGAAAGTAACATAGGAATTCATATGAAACAACTGTACTTATTGTGCAAAGTTCATGACATAAAAGCCTTAGGAGTTTCAAACTAGACATCTCTAAATTAGTCAGATCCTAGTCATGAAAAGTTTAAGTGACAAAATACCAAGAAAGATGTGTGAAGTCAAGAGAGGTCAAAGAGCCTAGGATGTTGTGCCACCAGCACTCATGTGGGTCCTGTGAAAGGAAAAAAACTAGGAGAGCATTCAAAGAGAAAGGGCTATGTACATTTGAGGATTGGCCTCCATTCCTAGTTTCTTTTCGATATACTGCTTGTATACAATTTTCTCATAATTAATAGAATTATTTACCCTGTAAAAAAACAAATTTTGTAAGCTTTTTTCTATTATTGTGAAGCAAAGTCAGCCCTACACTAACAAGAGAAGCTTTTTACCATTTCAGTTGTCCCTTTTAATGTTTTTGCTCATATCCCTGGTGCACAGTTTCTTCACATGGTGGAATTTAATCGATAGAAAAAAGAAAACACAGAGAACACAACAGGAAAGATCAACTTTATTTACTAAGAGGTCACCTTTAATTGAGCTCCCTGATAGATGATCCTCCCTCAATTTGAAATTAGCTGGAGGTGCTGGAATAGAAGCGCGCAAGGATTGAAATGGCAGAAGAAAAAAATGTTCAGTTAGTAACTTTTAATCCTGAATCTTAATAATAAAGCTGGAAAAGATGACTGGATAATTCCCTCAAACATACGATCGAAGGTAAGTGAATAAGCAAATCACCAACTGAACCTTCCAAAACATTCTCATTCACATTTAGATGGATAGATGTTTAAGACCCAAAAACTCCTGGTTGGAGGCTTTTCCATATACTTTATGCTCGTGAAATTCACTTAACATAAGATAGAGCAAAAGTGAATGAACCGAGGATCTCCTTTTCTCTTCCAACTTTTCTATATGGTAAAATCTAGCTAGCATCCTATCGTCCCTGAATTTTCGCTGGAGATACAAGAAACAGTGATCTCCACTGAATACTTATCTGCTAGCTCTTACTTTTTTCATGTATTGTGCAGAAAGACATTATTTTGAGGATTCATATAGCCAACCAGATTTAGTATGGCTGAAATTGATGTACAAAAACAAATAATAGGAGCTTTAAAGCTCAATGGTAACAGAGTTAAAACCCACCGGCTGAAGCTACAGATAATAAGCACATTTATTTTCCTTAAGAACCATATCTACTTCTAATAACAAGATGGATGATTCATGCTTACCTTTTATCCATCACAAGAATCATTATGACTAAAAAAGATCCCTTTATTTTCATATTCAGTTACGCACTTCCTATCACACATGTCTTGATGTAACTGTAGTACTATTTTGTTTGTTCGGGTGTCAAATTTCCTTCAATAAACACACAAAAAATCCGAGTGTCCTGAGCTTATAATATATGGTAATCAGCCACTCTTGAACTGATCAAACAATTAACAATCAGAACAGTTATTCAAATTTTAGGCGACCAGTTAATATTTGCCATATAGAAAAAAGAAATCTTTTTTTATTGAATGAAACATCAAAATTTCACCTTGTTCACTGCAAAACTCATCCTCATACAAGCTATCATCAGGTGGATGCCCGGGTGCGAAGCCCATTCTTGTCTTTCTAAGATCTTCTGAAGACCGATGATTATAAGGATCACATCCATCTTCTGCGTCATCGCTTCCTTGAGAGGTTGTTAGAGAAATCAAGTCAACTAAATTATCTGTGCCACGATTTTTCTTCCCAAATTTCAATAACTGTTTAAATCCTCTGGCTGTATCCTGGCGCGATTGACTTTGACCAGAATTTGAGACAAACATAGGTTTCTGAGTCATTCCCCATTTCTTCCTAACTCTAGCTGCATCGCTCTCTGTCTGACTTAGAGACTGTGAATTCCAGGACAAAGGACTCCCCAAAGGCGAGTCGATAGATGCATCAACATCAGACATCTCCTGAGCATAAGAAAAAGGGTGGTGAGCATGTAAAGTCCATGAGCCGTGACTCTCTCCAAGGAACTCAAAAGGAACAACAGAAGGCAATACAGCTTCAAAAGTAGAGTCCACCTGAGAAGATGATCTCAAAACATCACCATTTTCTGATCCAGAGGTCACCATCTTCTCTGAATCATGACTCAGTCTTGGCTCCCCATTATCAAAGTTTTCCTGAACTTCGGCTTTCGTGTTTCCAAATTCTTCCTCTTCTTTACCCTGGATCCTACCTGGTGCATCTTCAGGCTCAATGACCATGTCATCGTGCTCATATTCATTGTCCTCAACCTTACATATGATAGAAGCCCCTTTCTTAGTAAGACCACCTCTAGTGCTGAAGACAGGGTCTTTAACCTTTATTAAGAACGTCTTCGAGTCTGACCTTCTTAGAAAGGTATCACTGAGACTTTGGTCCATCTCGTCCTTTTCAAAACGGAAAGGTGCCAAAAAACCCTCTGAACTCAAAGGAGATGCTTCCCCAAATTCTCCCACATTGGCATAGCTTTTCCTCGAGGATTGTGATCGCTGTGATTTGTCCTCTTTGACAAGAGATATTCCTTCATTGGTGCTTTTGTCACGGGTATAGTGTCTAGATTGTGAACGAGTAGTTTTACCAACTGCAGAAGAAGACTTGGTGGTTTCCTTTCTGATGTTAGAGAAGTCTGGGACAGACTGAGCAAGAGGATTGTCAGATTGATATCTTCGTCTACTTGAAGTACTAGTAGCAGCTTTTCCGGCAGACCTTGGAACAGTTACTATTGAGGTGCGAGGTGAGGATGAAGAAAAACTTTTGACAGGTAAAAGTTTCTTGTTCTGAGTGCTTCTAGAACCATCTTCCCCAATAGATGTTTCATCAAAAGACCTGTCTACATATTTTTTCTGCTTTGGAAATACAGACATACCTTCTTCGTCATCATTTTTCTCAAAAACTAATCGTTGCTGTCAAAGGAAACTTCTTCAAGGTTGGTTACACATAACAGAAAAACAATCAATCAACTCTAAGAAGAAGAAGCAGAATATTGTACATCTGTAGGTGTAGTATTGCTGAATTTATTGATAGAACAAAACTAAAATACCTGGTCCCTCCTCAAAATTGACCTCGAATTATATGATTGAAGTCTCTCAGCACGTCGACGGGCACCAGAAACAGCACTGTCCTTGTCAGTGGATCCTGCAAACTTTCCCTTCACCTCAGCTGTACTCCTCTCAAGGCTGTCCTCCAGAGCCTTTAGTTTGGCTTCCTTCTCAGCTCTCTTAGAATTCCATTCTTCCCTAAGTTTTGCATCCCTTTTCTGCATATATTTCTCATAGAATTTTCCTCGAGAGCTATCTGAAAAACTGAGCTCAGAGGAAGTCATATTTAATGCATCTCCATAAGTCTGATTGTCAGCCTCTTTAGTCAGTGGAGTAATAGCACATCTGTCTATATCATCGGAACTTGTGGCAGGTTCATTCAACACGTAATTGTCAGAGAATTGAACAAGAGCATTATCTATAACAGGCTTCCTGTTGGAAGAAGTTGCAACTGGCTGGCGTTGCATGTCACTGGCCTTGCTTTTCCTGGTAGAATTTGATTGGTCTTCAGAGGCACGTAGTTTGTGCTCAGTAAAAAGCCTATCGAGCTCATTCGCTTTCATTTTCAACTCATCATTCAACTCCTGGTTTCCTTTTGACTGCCTAACCCTCTGAACTTGCCCTATAGGTGGTGTAAAAAATGACTTGGGTCCCTCCTGAGCCTCCATAAACACTTTACCAGACACCAGCACTTCGCTAGTTCCAGAATTGCTTTCAGCTCTGCTATCTTGTGACTTCTTGATCTGCTGAGCACATTGTTTTTTAAGCTTCATTAGTTGTTGTCTGAAATCCTTTCCCTTTGATGCAGAAGCACCAGCTAATTTCTCATATGGAGCCAACTCATCCTTTTCAACTTCCTCAGTTTCATCAGGTGATCGCCCTCTTGATTGAAGATAAGGAGAATTATTTTCGACGCCTTTAGCAGCAAAAGATTCTGTAACTTCTAATCTAGAACTATTATCCAACTGCACAGAGTCTTCTTTAGTCCTTTGAGAGGCCTTATCTCGTAATTGTGTAACCGAATGATTGCTTGATCCAAGTACCTCCTGATGATTCCGAATCTTGGCCTGCACAGATTCAGGCTCTTGCTGAGCACCAGGATTTTTCAAGCCAGGAACCTGATGAACCAATCGGACTTTACTCCCACCAAGCTCATTACCCCCTTGGGACCCCGTGAATTCTGAATTGGAAGTCAAAGCAATTTGGTCGCTCTTACTCTCAGGGGATGTGAGGAACTGCCCTCCAGGTTTCAGTTGATTTTTCAGACTCTTATCCTCATCCCTTCTAATAAGTGTGACTGACTTAGTCTTCCCGCAAGCTTGATCTTTCCATCCATCACTATTAAAGATACGTGAAATAGAATTTGGTGTAAATTCAGAAGAATCGTCAATATTCCCACAAGAACCAGTTAATCGTTCTGCTCCAGCAACTTCTTCCTTTTCATTTGTGTATGCAACCCTCGAATTAGCGTCTGTCTGTTCATCCAATCTGTTTTCACCAACCATAGACGGAACATTGCATGAATTTGACCCACCAAAACTTACTCTATCAGTCAAAACTGATGTCTTTTGGTCCTTTGACTTGGACTGAGAAACAGAGGCAGAAGATGGGGTGCATTGAGGGCTCTCAGTGTCCTTGTCCCCGCTCAAATCAATGCTCATGTCACTGGCTCCACTCCATCTTCTTAACACCGCCTTTTCAACGACAGGTGGGGCTGAGACATCAGATGAAAAACTCCGAAGCTCTACAGGTTTTCCAACAACTGGCTTGCCGACGCTCCCAGAACTTTCCTTCTGCTTGTTCTCAAACAAGCTGATACGATCCTGCACGCTGAGCCGCCTTTTATGTCTACTAAGCTCAGCTGATTCGGCTTGCAGGGAAGAAGTGTCGTCTTCCTTTTCTTTCTCAACAATGACATCCCTTTCCTTACTCTTCTCTTCTGATTGCACGCGTGATTCTCTGCTATGTTGCAAAAGGAGTGTCGGTTGCTGACATGTTGAGGACACATATTGGTCAAGGTGCTGGGGATGTGGCTGCTGTTTGATAGAATAGGATCCTCGACTGGTAGAATGGGACAGAGTGGGTGGCTGGTTGGAAATAGCAGGGTCATCGTCAAGGGACATGTCTGATCCATAAGAGCACCGAACAGCTTGATTGTCTCTTTGCACCCCTTTCCATGGGTTGATCAAGTCTGGCCGCCTCTCTGTCAAGGATATAAATTTGTTGCATGCTTCACTGAAAAAGAAAGAGATCCATTTATATGTTTGAAATTGTAAAAGAAAATAAAAATGACCTGATTCCATAACCCAAAGGGGATGAAAAACCTAAAAATGCTAACAGCATATTATCCAGTATATATGATTGCTATGTAAGCATTGATGTGCTCCTTGTTTCATTGGCAATACAAGCAACTTTTGAATAAAATGGCACTTTGTTTCCTTAGTTTACGCTTACACCACATTGATTGCAGTCTAATACAAATTACATTTAGTCAAATTGTTGGTGAGCCAAGACTTTTAAAAAGTAAAATTACATTGCTATTTACGCTACTTGTCAAAAAATATTACATATAAGTTGCCGTCCCATTTTTCAATATCAAATATACTAAAATGTTTTAGTGAGCTAAACTTTTTTAATATAAAATATGTTGCTATTTAACTTTTAATATTCAAAAATTCTCATTTAAGCCACTGTGTAAACATTCTTTTTTTAGAATTAAAATGGGAATCGGCACAACAAATAAAGTCCACACAACAGTTTGAAAGAAAACTCAGAAGTCAATCAAGCATTTTGGAATACTGCACTCACAGTCTCTGTTTCCCAAACTGAGTGCCCCACTATGTTATGAGAGACAATTTGACCTTACTTGTAATGAATCCAAGATAATTACTTATATTCATCAAATATATACTAGGAAACTACCTGAAATGCATGGAAAGATAGAAGTTTTTACTTTTTAAAATAATAAATATATACACGAAAATTTGGTTAAGATAAAGTGAGGCGGAGGGATTATATTTATATGGTTTCAGGCTTTCAGCAAACCCATATCTTCGTTACTGCTTGCAAACATTTATTCCTCCTTTGGAATTTTGACATATTCCCTAATTAACTAGTGCAAGAAAAGGATATTAAAATCTCATGTGAAGCTTGGGTAAAATAACTAGTTTGATTGAAATGCCTAAGGAAGACATTCCGGTTTGTCAAACCAAATATTCTCTAATCTATATCTAATTCCATTTATTTTTCTCCTGTGTCACTACACTCTGCCCTACAAAAAAAACCTGTAACGACCCTGAAAATTTTGAAAGCTCTTAACCCTTGAAAGAGCTAACGAATGTTGAACGCGTTATTTTGCATGCTAACGAGAGCTAATGATTTGAAGAATGTTATTCTGAAATAAAAATATAAGTGGGATATGGTTTGGAAGGTATATGTGGAAGTGGAGAAAAGTGTTTCGGAGCAAGTTGAAATATTAACAAGAAAGAATGCCCAAATTAACACTTAATTTCAAAAGAGCACATATCTCAATGTAAAAAGAATTATGTTGTGGATTACATATCAAAATAACGTTCTTGAAGTCTGATTTTTCATGCTTAAAACCGTTCATCATTTGGACATTCCTACGAAAAGTTCTGTGTTTTACTAAAAGGTGTCCAACCGGAAAAAACTTAGATCAAAAGGTATAAACCATGATGCGTGAGGTACAAGTCGCGCAGGCACTTAAGTCTATATAAAGCAGCGACAGGCAGCAGCTACTTTTTGAGATTTTTGAGTGAGGAAATTGGAGCTTCAAACTTTGTCTACCAATTAAGGTATGGTGTTTTGAGATTATTTTACTCATTATACATTGATTATAATATCATTCCTCCCAATTGGTCTAATCTTCCCACAATAATTAAAATTCCCAAACTTTGAATTTCTGATGAAAAGTTTCAAGAAGGTAATTCCAATAATTCAAACTCAACAACAACAAAAAACCCAGTGTATTCCCATAAATGGGGTCTCGAGAGGGTAGTCTGCACGCAGACCTTACCCCTATCTTATAGAAATAGAGAGGTTGTTTCCGAGAGACCCTCGACTCAAGAACAATAATTCAAACTCATTTTCATCAATACTAACTCATAACAATTCAATTCTCGATGTTTTTCTATTTCTTTCCATTTAAATCCATATTCCTTTAACAATCCAAAATATTTCATTTGAGTGATTTCTTAATTGTTCACATATAACTTAGCTAATAAATTATTCAGTAGATTAAATATGGTCATTATATTTTACAATTTAATTCCCAAAACACTATTCATCATCTAAACCAATTTCTAAAAAACATCACTCACGCTATAAGCTAGGGTTTTCGTTTTAAACTATCCAACCAATGCAACTTCAAAATTGTGCTATAAATACTCTTAATTGGCTCATAAAAACGAGTTTGAGCTGTTGGAATTACCTCCTTGAAGTTTTTCTGAAATATTCAAACTTTGGAATTTTTTTGTTCTTTTTTTATAAGGTAAATAATTTTATTAGTGTTGGAAAACCTCTGTATATGAGAAGTATACCAAAAGGTATAGAAACCTACACCAAAATATGGTTCACTACAAAAGTTACCCACTCATCTATACAAACAAGACCACAATTGGTGCACCAAAAAGAAACTAGAGACAAGAGGCTCCTCATTATATGTACAGATCACTCCAGAGCCCTTCAAACGCTCTTATATTCCTCTCCCTCCACTCAACCCACATAAGAGCTAGTGGGGCTACATCCCATGCCTTGAGTCTTCTCTTTCTCCTTTTGAAATTCCAGCTATACAACGTCTCCCTTACCAAACTCGACATAACCTCTTTTTGGTGCTCTTGAAAGATTAGATCAATAGTCTAGCGTTTGGGAGGATGAAATGGTTTCTATATTACAATGAGTAAAATGAACTCAAAACACCATATAAAACTCACTTTAATTGGTAGCCAAAGTCCCAAGCTCCAATTTCCTCTTTAGCTCAAAGCCTAGCTCAAAAAAGTCCAGAAAAAAAAAGTAGTTGTTGCCCGTTATTATATAGGCCCAACTGCTTGCGCAACCTATACCTTGCACTCGCAGTTTGTACCTCGTGATCCAATTTTTCTCTGTTGGACACTTTTCTATAAAACACATATAACTTTTGTAGGAATGTCCAAATGACGAACAGTTTGAAGCATTTGAAACTGGACTTCAAGAGATTTAGTTTAATATATAATTCACAACATAATTCTTTAATACATTAGGAGTTGTGCCCTTTTGAAGTTGGGGCATATGTTACTTTAGACGTTCTTTCCCGTTAACATTTTCAACAGCTCCGGAACACTTTTCTACACTTCCGAACATCCTTAATACCTTTCAAACAATGTCCACTTAAATTTCATGTTCGAACAATATTCTTCAAAAAAAGCGTTTAACATTCATTAGCGCACTTTAAAGGTTAAAAGCTTATGAAAGTTTCAAGGTCGCCACAATATCACCCCACTTACGAACATTCGTCTATGATGCCACCGATTTCATTCATGCATATTGATTTATATAACTCTTGCACCACCATGAGGTGGTTTCTCTATGATTCATACTGAGTATTCCAATACTTAGGCTCCATCCTATGTTGCTATTTTGCAGGCATAGGTCCGATGCAGGACAAGTGACATGCAAGCTAGGGTCTTGTTTCATCGTTGTCTTGGCTAGCCCACTTTTGATCTTGGCAGCACGCCACCTATACTTATTGAATAATCGGGTTAAGCATGTAATATTTCGTATTTCGTTCTTAAGTGTCACAAAGAAGCTCAATAGATGGTGTCGAGTGGTATTTTGGGGTATGGGTACTCATATGACATTAGTGAATTACTATTCTTTTTGTGTTATCTTTGATGATGATGTTTGGCCATTTAGGGTCCTTAGCTATGTATAAATGTTCATTTAAAAGAATGATGTACTCTTGTGCCAGACCCCACTAGTGGGATTATACTGGGTTGTTGTTGTTGTTGATGTACTCTTGTGCCATGTTATGGAAAGAAATTTATTTGTTTTATTTTTTAAACAAAATAGTGAATAATGTGTGCATATGGGCATGAAATGGATAGAGGTACATAATAATGGTTCACTCGGTATAGGTTGGCGATATTTAAATAATCTAAAAATTGACACTCAGGATGAGCAATCTAATAGTATACAAAATGAGGTTTTATATTGCAGACGATATTATGTTAATTGGCAATATTATTGAGGGGTCCATTAAAAGCTTGAAATGTGGAAAAGAGTCTAGAGCGTAAATTATCAACAAAAGAAATAGTGTTAGCTTCAGTAGAAGTCTAGCAGAATGAAGTTGAAATGAGATAAGGAATTGTGGTGCCCAAGTGTAAATAATTCGGATATCTAAACACAATGTGCTAGTATAGTGTATGATAGATGAAAATGTAACATATAAAATTAAAATAGCATGACTGAAAGGAAAGAGTGCTACATGAGTGCAAGGCGATATCCAAACCAGAGAGGTAAATTCTTCCTGGTTAAATCAGAAAAATTATTTTCTTTCCCATCCAGGCATCCACCTAAGCTTTAGTGATAAATACCTGGTATCTGTATTGGAGGGACGGTGCAGGTACCCAGTAGAATAACCAAGGTGCTCCCAGGTTGCAACCACATTATACAAAAAAAATCAGACGAACTGCTCAGTCCCATTATGGATAATAAACATGATCCAAGCCCTTTGAAACCAGGCACTACAACTTAAGGCACGTCAGGTAATACGAGTTCCAAATTGCTATTGCTTTGATATATTTCAGGTCATCTTTAGACAATTTTGGCTTTTAGGAATCACTTAGACTAGTTCAAGGATTTGTTTGTCATTCTCCAATGACAAACCAAAACCAGCATTTTCCCTCATAGTTCCAATTCTTTCTCCAAGTAACCAGCTAATTTAAACACAACGGCACACCAAGAGAATGTGGGCACTTATTGTGCAGATAGACAGTTGGAACTGCATGCTATACAAGCTTAAACTACAACAATTAGGATATTAGGATATATTGAACCCAAGACTAACTTCTGCAAGAGGATAGACATGGGGGGAGAAGGAAGGTTTGGAAAGAGCTAATGAACATAGAAAGGCTCAAGAGATCCTTACCTCAAGCGATGGGCGCCAAACTGGTCTGCAAACATTTGAAGTTCTGATACTGTGTCTAGATTGAACCCAGCAGCTGCTGCGCGAGAAGAAGCTGTAGTTAAATCCTGTCGAACTGCAGTAAGCCTCACATCAATAGCTCGCAGTAACTCCTTCCTGTGTAAACAGGTAGTAGTGAACATGAAATGAAGCAACAAACGCTACAAGCAAACCATGCATGAAGAAGCAAAAAGAGGCCATACTTTGTTGCATCAGCTGCTACCATAACTCCAGATCCACCACTTCCTGGAAGAATTATAAAGCCGATAGCAATGTCAGAGAAAACTAACAGAGTGCCACTGAACTAGTGGGTTAAATACAGTAATTTAGTATGAAATTCAGTCTTGAATCTCGGATCTAATAGCCAAAATTAGTAACACGCGAATAATGGATCACCAAACTTGGTAAAGCATTTATCACACTCAAGTTTACAACAAAGAGAGCTTATTAAGTAGTAATAACTAAAGAAACCAGGAAAACTTATCGAAATTAATGTTTATCGAATGTGTAAAGGCGTTCATCGCCACCCAAAAATGAGCCCAAAATTTCATGGTATCTACACAGAGGAACGTTCTTTTTTTTTTGATGAAGTAAGTTGTATATTAATTAAAAGGCATCCAGAGGATGCATGGTTACAAAAGAAGAGGACATATTAGCTCCGAGGAAGGACAAAAACCTATTAAAATACTAAAGAGCTGATAAAATCAAAGTAAAGGTCAGGGTTGGTGTGATTCACCCAGCAAAAAAGTAAAACTAAACATCTAGCCTTGAGTTTGTGTCTGACAGTTGAAATGCCATCAAAGCATCTTCGATTCCTTTCTGTCCATATGCACCACAAAATATCAGCAGGAACCATAGACCAGATTCTCTTGATGAACTTCTCAACTTTCCAGGAACTCCAGCTCACAAAGGTATCTCTGACATTGCGTGGCATAGTCCAATATAGACCGAAAAGTGAAATAAATATAGACCAGATGTCTGTTGCAACTGTACAGTGGAGAAACAGGTGGTTGATTGTTTCATCATTGCTAAGACACATATGGCACCTGTTGGCAAGTTGGAAACCCCTTCTAAGAAGGTTATCCTGAGTTAGGCAAGCACCTTGTAGTGTTATCCAATAGCAACCACTGACCTTAGGGGGAATTTTAGTCTTCCAAATAACTTTCCATGGCCACTGATCGATCAATGCTTTGTTAGTGCTCATGTTGTAGTAACATGCTTTGACTGAATAGGAACCACCCCTACTGTTGCCCCATTTAAGTCTATCTCTACCTTGGTTATTTATGGAGATGTACTGAAGGCTCCCGAGGAGAGCTAGCAGATCCTATCTCCCAATCATTCAGATTTCTCCTTAATCTTGGGCTCCAAGAGTTCTCCTCCCAGTTTTGAGCTACTGTAGAGTTTGGGTTAGATGCAACTGAGAAAAGAGCAGGGTAAGCATCCCTCAAAGTGCTTTGACCAGTCCAAAGATCATTCTAAAATAGAATGTTTTCCCCACTGCCCACCTGTAGAGTTGTATTAAGAGACAAGGTGTTCCACAGCTTCGCGATACCCTTCCATAGACCACAGCCATAAGGAGAATTAACCATATTGGAGCATCAGTGACTATCACTGCCTACTTCCTTCCATAGACTCATTCCTTCTTGATTATACCTCCAAAGCCATTTCATCATCATGCTCTTGCTTTGAAGTGACAAATCCTTAACTCCTGTACCCCCAAGCAATTTGGGAAGTATTACCTTATCCAATTTCACAAGACGGAATTTGTGATCTTTGGATTTACCCTCCCATAGGAATGAGCACCTGAGTTTATCAAGTTGTTTTCGAACTTTAACCGGTAGAGGGAATAGGGACATAATGTAGGTTGGTAAGCTATCTAGCACACTACTGATAAGAGTTAGTCTGCCACCAAAGGAGAGATACTGTTGTTGCCAAGAAGCCAACCTTTTTTCAAATTTTTCAATAACCCCATTTTCCATACCTCAGTTGATCTATGTCCATGCCCCAATGAAAAGCCTATGTAAGTGGTTGGGAATGAACCTGTATTGCAACACATGATCTCAGCCAATACCTCCAAGTTAGGTACACAATTAACAGGGCATATGACACTTTTTGACATGTTAATTAACATCAGGGTGATGTTGAGATATTGAACTTGGGACTCCTGCACCACAGAAAATGAGAGTATCATCGGGATATAATAGATGGGACATAGAGACTAAACTCTCTGGTCTACTGCCAATACCAAATCCCTCCAATCATTGAAGTTGTTTGGCCTTCTCCAACATTCTGCTCTAACCCTCCATTGCTAGAATAAAGAGAAAAGGGGATAAAGGATCCCCTTGCCTTATTCCTCTATTAGGAGAGAAAAAACCAATAGGGCTTCTATTCACTAGAATAGAGTACTTCACAGTAGAGTGAGAATTTGAATTTGATCCATTTGTCCCCAAAGCCCATCTGTCTTAGGATTGAAATGAGATATTACCGGCTGATATTGTTGAAGGCCTTCTCAATATCAAGCTTGATGAGCAGTCCAGGACTCCAGTTCTTTGTTTCCATTCTAAGGCTCCATTTGCAATAAGTGCAGCATATGAGATCTGTCTCCCCTTTAAAAAGGCATTTTGATATCCTGAAATAAGGTTCCCCATCACCCTTCTAAGTCTTTCTGACAGAACTTTGGCCACAATCTTGTAGACACTTCCTATGAGGCTAATGGGTCTGAAATCTTTGAGTTGGATTGCTCCTTTCCTTTTAGGAATAAGTGCTATAAATGAGGCATTAAAGGACTTGACCATGTGGCAGTGATTGTGAAAGTGATTAAGAGTCCCCATGACATCCTACCTTATAGTATCCCAGCATTTTTGATAAAAAGCCATAATCATTCCATCAGGTCCAAGGCTTTTATCAGGTGCACAACTATTGATTGCATTTACTACTTCCTCCTCTTCAAAAGCAGCTTCCAGAGCTTAGTCATTCTATCAGGTCCGGGGCTTTTATCAGGTGCACAACTATTGATTGCATTTACTACTTCCTCCTCTTCAAAAGCAGCTTCTAGAGATTCCTTTTGTTCGGTGTTCAAGCTTCCCAATCCTTCAAAGGTAGCATTAGGCCTCCAGCTTTCACTCTCAGAGTAAAGCTCCTTATAGAAGTCCAGAATCTCACTTTTGATTTGTTCCTTGCCTTCAATTATATCATCTCCTACTTGTAACCTGTTAATACAATTGTGTCTTCTGTTTGAGTTGGCAATTCTTTGAAAGTATTTAGTATTCCTGTACCCCTCCTTCAACCATAAACATCTACACTTTTGCCTCCATGATATCTCTTCAGCTTTTGCTAACTGTTGCAGCTCCATCTTCAACTAGATAATCTTGATAGATTCAGCCTGAGTTGGCAGCCTCCCTTCAGTTGCCTGCTCCATTAGTAACAATTCTTCTAGGGCTTTATGCGTTCTTGTACTAACCTTTCCAAATACCTCCTTGTTCCAGGTAGCCAAATCCTTCTTCAACAGCTTCAGCTTTTGAGATAGAATAAAATCTGGAGAGCCATTCACCACATATTCCGGCCACCATTGCTTGATCAAGTCACCAAACCTCTCATGTTGAAGCCACATGTTTTCAAATTTGAAGTAAGAGGACTCAACAGTCCAATCACCACATTCCAGAACTAAAGGTTTATGGTCCGATACTACTTTGGAGAGAGCTCTCTGATGAACCGAGCCGAATATCATTCCACTTGGTAGAGATTAGGAACCTATCAATTCTAGAAGCCTGGAATGAGTTTTCACCCCTGGCCCATGTGTAAAAAGCTCCTTGCAAAGGGAGGTCCACCAGACCCATGTCTTTAATGAATTCAGAGAAAACCTTCGTAGCCTTGTTCTCCTGGTGCAATTGAGTCTTTCATTCTCAAAGCGACATACATTAAAATCTCCACCTATTATCTAACTGTCATTCCATAATCCTCTAACTACAGCAAGTTCTTCCCAAAATTCTACCATCTCCCAATTTGAGCGAGGGTCATATACCCCTGTAAAGCAAAATCTAAAGTCAACGTGTACCCCTTCCAACATTGTAGTAATGGAATATTTCCCTTGTTGTGATTCAATGCAAGTCCATTGTCTTTTGTCCCATATGATGATAATTCCTCCACTTCTACCACTAGCTTTAATTCTGCCCATCCTACCCAACTTGAACCCCAAAGATCTCTAACTACGGCTACAGAGCAACTTTCAGTTTTTGTTTCCTGTAGACACAATAAATGAGGTTTCCATTATTTAATGAGAGACTTTATAGTACTTCTCTTGCTCGTATCATTGAGCCCACAAATGTTCCAGCTGATTAATTTTACTTTCATTCTGAGAAAGCCTTGTGATACTTGTGTTGATTAGCATGATTCAAGCAAATTTGATTTAGGAATGTTGATTAGCATGATTTCAGGAGATTTGATAATATTTAGGAGATCTAATTTTATTCTGATTTGATTTGATAGATGGATTGATTGTATAGATTTACTTTATTTCCTTAATTAGCATTAGGAGCTTTCTTTAAATTCCCTTGCTCATGGGATGTAAACATACACAGAAATACAAGAAGCCTTTTCTTCTTTCTCAAAATCTACATGGTATCAGAGCCATTGCTGCCTTTTTAAGGTGAGTTATCTCCCTCGCAACACTAGGGTTCCTTTTTTATCAAAGAGGTCGAGTTTTCTCTCTCTTGTTGGATGTCTGCAACACAAACTCCTTCTGATTTCTTTCTGATTGGGCTGAAATATGGAGACATTCAAGGAGACGGTTTCTAGAGAAATCTTATCTTCGGATGAAATTCAGCTTCTTCGTCGCCTCCTAGCCAAACTTGACTCCGCTAATGCTGCCACATCCGATCATGTGCAATCAGGTACTACCTTTGCTAATAACCTTAATTCTTGGATTGTCGATTCTGGTGCAAATAGACACATAACAGGCTCTTCTAAAGGCATTCAAAACTATTCTCCGTGTCCTAAAGGAGATAATGTTAAAATAGCCAATGGTTCTTTAACACCTATCTCTGGAACAGGTTCTGTCATTTATACTCCTAATATTAAACCATGTCCCTGAGTTCCCTATCAATCTTTTATCCGTTAGTGTCATCACCAAAGCTCTAAACTGTAAAATCGAGTTTTTTCCCGATCATTGTATTTAGGGGTGTTAATAAAAATCCGAAAACCCGAACCAAACCAAACCGACCAAAAAATCGATACTTTTGGTTTGGTTTGGTTTGGTTTGGTTTTGGTTTGGTTTGGTTTTGGTTTGAAATTCAAAAACTGATCAAATTTGGTTTGGATTTGGTTTTAATCAAAAAAACCGAACCAAACCGAATATAGGAGTAGCTATTTTAAATTTAGAATTATACCTATATATATATATATATATATATATATATATATATGTATGTATACTTTTATACAAAGTGTCAAAAATTTTATAGTAAATGTTAATCGTTTCCACTTTTAGTACAGTTTTTTACCTTTACATTCTAGTTTGATTGGTAGTTTTCTTTTGTTAAGTGTAAGAATCTATTTCATGTTAAAAATAATATATTTTTAATTGAGTCCTTAAATTATTCATCACTATTTGATTCAATTATCATCAATATATCTTGGTAAATAATAGATTTCTCAAAAGGCAATTGATTTGATAGTGTTACGTTAAAAATGTGGTCGCTGAAATATGTGTTTGGTAGTGTATGTCTTATATTTAAGAAAAAACCGACAAATAACCGAAATAACCGAAAAACGGACATAAACCGAACCGAGAAAAAACCAACTTAATTGGTTTGGTTTGGTTCTAATATTTGAAAAACCGACTTACTTGGTTTGGTTTCTTTTTAGGGAAAAATCGATCCAAACCGAACCATGAACACCCCTAATTGTATTTTTCAGGATCTTCAAATAGGGAAAAGGATTGGCAGTGGTAGATTGCGCGATGAGTTGTATATATTAGATGGGAGTCAAAACTCTGGTCAAGCCTTTTTTGGGGAAAGAAAGGATATCAACCAAGAAATAATACAACGACATAGATGATTAGGACACCCATCATTCTTTGTTTTGAAGAAGTTATATCCTGATTTGTTTTAAAGGACTCGATTTGAATCTTTGTTCTGTGATGCGTGTGAATATGCCAAGCATACTAGAACTCTTATCTTGTGAGTGATAATACAAGCACAACTCCGTTTATAACTATTCATTCTGATGCATGGGGTCCTACCCAAACTGTTTCTTTGTCTGGTAGTCGATGGTTTGTTACTTTCATTGATTGCTGCACTAGGATGACTTGGGTATATTTGTTAAAAGCCAAAACTGAAGTTTTCTCTTGTTTTCAATCATTTCATAAGATGATTTGTATGCCAAATAAAAATCTTGAGAACTGACAATGGCAGCGAATACATGGATAAAAGATTTGGTGCTTATTTGGAGTCCGATGGGATAGTCCATCAGACTAGTTGTCCTTACACTAGCGCACAAAATGGGGTCGCTGAAAGAAAAAATAGGCATCTGCTAGAAGTAGCAAGATCTCTAACCTTACTGGGGATGCTATTCTAGCGACTGCCTATCTTATCAACAAAATGCCACTTAAACCCCTCAATTTCAAAGTCCTCTGGAAACTCTAAAGGGTAAGAATGGATATATTGTTCCTCTAAAGGTGTTTGGGTGTGTTTGCTTTGTCCACACTAAAAATTCTGGGAAACTTGATCCTAGAGCTATAAAGTGTTTCATTGGGTATTCTCCGATATAGAAAGGTTACAATGTTATCATCCTTCCTCAAAGAGATCTTTTGTTAGCATGGATGTTACCTTTCGAGAATCTGAGCCCTATTTCAGTATTACCTCATCACCTCTTCAGGGGGAGAGCAGTAAGGAGAAAGAGGTGATTCTACCTAGTTCCATTACTGGACCTCTTGATGACATTATCACAGGGGAACGTGAAATTGGAGAAAGAATTCAGGGGAAGACTATTGGGCGCTTGGATAGGCCTGATTTAAAACTTACTCAAGGAAAAATATAGCAAAAGAAGTCATCATGCAATCAACCAAAGCTGGACCTTCTTCTACTAGTGAGTTATCTACATTTTCTAATGAGTTAGATAAATTATTGCTCTCTGAAAAGGAGTCAGATCTTGCACCACCAAACACCATTTATCTAATTTTGTCTCCTATAATTCTTTGTCTCCCTCCTATAAAGCCTTTGTCTTGTCTATTTCTTCGGTGTCTATTCCCCATAACTGGAGGGAAGCTTTTGTAGATCCTAAATGAAGCAAGCTATGATCGAAGAAATGAAGGCCTTGTCAAAAAATGAGACATGGGAACTTGTCACTTCACCACCAGACAAGAAGTTGGTTGGCTGCAAATGGGTCTTTACTGTGAAGCAGAAAGCTGAAGGCTCAATTGAAAGATTTAAAACAAGATTGGTGGCTAAGGGATTCACTCAGACTTATGGAGTGGATTATCAAGAGACATTTGCCCCTGTTGCTAAGATGAACACTGTTAGAATTCTTTTATCTTGTGCAGCTAATCTTGATTGGGACTTGCAACAGTTTGATGTGAAGAATGCATTTCTTCATGGAGGACTTAGAAGAAGAGGTGTATATGGAGACTCCTCCTGGATTTGATATTGCACAGAGTCAAGGAAAGATATGTAGATTGAAGAAAGCCTTATACGGACCAAAGCAATCCCCCAGAGCTTGGTTTGACAGATTCAACAAAGCAATGATCTACTTCGGTTACCAACAAAGCAATGTTGATCACACCTTCTTCATAAGACATCAAACGGGTAAACTCACTCTTCTCATAGTTTATTTTGATGACATAGTAATGATAGGAGATGACAAAGAGGAGATGTCTCGATTGAAGAAGTTGTTGGCACATGAATTTAAGATCAAAGATCTAGGAAAAATGCAGTACTTCTTGGGAATTGAGGTTGCTAGATCCAAAAGAGGAATCTTTATTTCTCAAAGGAAGTATATTCTGGATCTTTTGAAAGAAACCGGTATGATAGGTTGCAAACCTGCAGAATCACCCATTGAAAGCAATCATAAGTTACAAAGCGGAGTTGGAGAATCAGTTGATAAGGAGAGATATCAGAGGCTGGTTTATCTCTCCCACACTAGATAGACATAGTCTGTTCAGTTAGCTTGGTGAGTCAGTTCATGCATGATCCCCGATATCCTCATATGCAAGTTGTCTTTCACATTTTGCGTTATCTGAAGTCTGCTCCAGGGAAAGGTCTACTTTTTTCCAAGCATGATCACCTCCAAATAGAAGCCTTTACATACGCGGATTGGACTGGATCTTTAGATGACAGATTACTGTACGCTCGTAAGAGGAAACTTGGTTACTTGGAGAAGCAAGAAGTAAAGTGTAGCTGCTAGATCAAGTGCGGAGGCATAATATAGAGTTATGCCCCAGGGTGTTTGCGAACTGCTTTGGCTACAAAAGCTACTACAGGAATTGAGACTGTATGAAAAAGGAAAACTTTCCTTGTACTGTGACAATAAAGCTGCCATCAGTATAGCTCATAATCCAGACCAGCATGACCGAACAAAGCATGTGGAAATTGATCGACACTTCATCAAAGAAAAAGTTACAACTAGTGTCTTGAGTTTGTTTCATGTGCCATCGGAAAAACAGCTAGCTGATGTGTTTACCAAAAGTCTCAACAAGCGAACTTTCCATACCTTGAGTTGCAAGTTGGGCGTGTGTGTCATCTTTGCACCAACTTGAGGGGGAGCGCTGATTAGCATGATTCAAGCAGACTTGATTTAGGAGAGCTGATTATCATGATTTCAAGAGATTTGATAATATTTAGGAGATCTAATTTTATTCTGATTTTATTTTATTTGATTTGATAGTTGGATTGATTGTATAGATTTATTTTATTTCCTTAATTAACATTAGGAGCTTTGTATAAATTCCCTTGTTCATGGGATGTAAACATACATAGATATACAAGAAGTCTTTTCTTCTCAAAATCTACAACCCCTAACCGACCGTTCAGCCTTTTCATATGTAACAATGCATACCAACTTCTTGGCTTCTTTTTCCCCTTCTTCTTGGATTTCTTCTCCCCATTTTTCTCCACCCTTTGCAGTAGCTTTTGGGCTTGCCTTTTATGCTCCATTCTAACAATCATATCAAAAATCTCATGCTCAAAGCCTGTGGAGCGGACTCCGAAAGCATTGCATGCTTTGGTCATAGCAACCTTGGTCCAATGAGAGGTTTCAATAACTTGAGGAGAATTGATTAAAATCTGCCCTTGAGAGTTCCCCTCATGCCATGCGGTAAGGGCAGGATCTCGCTACCCGAAAGAGAGGACACATCTGAGTCATTAAATCTGACCATGGAGACATATGGATAAGTAGGAAAAGATTTGGTGAGAGAAGGAGATTGCATGGGTTCAGCTTCATCGTCTGCGTCTTCTTCACCTTGGTCTAGGGGTGTGCATTCGAATCGGTTTATCGATAAATCGAATCGATTATTTGTTATCGGTTTATCGATTTCGATTTCGATTTTGTCCTCTTCGGTTATCGGTTTATCGATAAACCGATAAGCTACAGTAATTTATTTTTTTTTAATTTTTTTTACCCTTATTCTATAATACCCTTTCCTTTACCTTAAGTCCCTAATCCTATTATTTCCTCTACCACATTTAAGGAATGATCATATTTAAAGCTCAAGGGAATGAAGTTCAAATTAATGGAAAACTGAAATAGCCGTAATGATGTATTTTGTTTTTTTTTTTTTGGTTTTTTTTTTTATATTGTTGGAGTGTTGATGGCATACATTTGATCTCTTACTTTAGTTTCGTTGCATGTGTTTGTTGACACAATTTTTACGTTATAAATGGTGCTCTTCTTATTTTAGCTTTTTTTGTCCATATTAGTTAGGTGTGTTTGTAGCGATATACTTTCCGTGGAATCCCGCAAATTTTCTTATTGGTGTAATCGATAATCGAATCGATAAGCCCCCAAAATCGATAAATCGAAATCGAAAAAATCGAAACCTTATTGAAACGATAACGATAAGCATATGTACAAATCGATAATCGATAAGTAATTATCGATAAGGGTCAAAATCGAATCGATAAATCGAATGCACCCCTACCTTGGTCTGAATATTTAGAGTTGCACCCAATATCGTGTACCATCTGATTTGTAAATCCCTTTTGTAAAGGCAAAGGGGCTTTTGAGAGTTGGCCCAGTGGCTCTTCCATCAGCTTTTTGTTTTTAATAAAAGAGTTGGGCCTCTTTCCTTTGTTTTCCTTTGAGTAATAGTGGTGGCCCAATAGTAAAGGAAAATTGACCTGATTTTTTATTTTAGAGTGAACCGGGTTGTGAGATGAGCCAGCCCGAGAATTGGGTTCAAATTTTGAATCAGCTGGCGTGGATTTCACCGCGTATAACTCTTTGGACCTTTGGTCTCTCATTTGAGACCTTCTGCCCTTTCCATCGCCATCTAACTTGACGTGCCCATCTGGAATAATTGAAATTTCAAAGACCATATCACCCACAGCCAGATCGATCTTGCAAGGAGGATCTGAAGCTGAATCCTTGATGCAGATGCGAGCCCAGAGGAGATTGCTCTTTTTCTTTGTATCTTCATCGGAATCTATATAGCCACCACATTCATCGTCGATGAACCTTAGGGTTTTCTCAGACCACTCATGAAGTGGGATTCCAAAAGCCCTAATCCATATATGACCTGATATTTGCCCTGAAATTTTAAGATCCAAAACCGGCGACCACTAATCCAGAGAGAGTCGTCTGCCATTCCAGAACCTATCACCGAACTTGACCCTCTCCACCTCCTTCGAAGACGGAAATTGAAAAAGAAAAAGATTGTGAGCAAGAGAAGAAACTCTCATATCAGTCATGACCTTCGACCGGTGAACCATTTTTTAGGACCTCCGTCAATGGGTTATGACAGAAGGAGTCATTGAAGGCACCAACAAGGCACCAAGAGAGGGACTGCAAATAGTTTATACGGGATTATGACTGTTGATTTCCTTTCGCCGACCCATTTCTCGATTCGGATGTAACGCCCATAAATGTTGTAGTTCTGATAGACACTATGTAATAAGTTCTGTTGTTTTCATCCCCACTTTCTATAGAGATCCCTTGTACCTCTGGAAGCTTGTCGTAAATTGTCGCATGTCCATCGTAGATTATTCTCGTCAATCTTAATTTTGCTGACAAAACGAGCGCTCCTCTATGTAAGAAGGAACCACCTGTAATGACCACTACTAATATCTGTGAGTTCAAAAGCGTTACTCCCCGCTGTAAAGATCACCTTTTCCCCTATGTTAAAAAACGATTAAGCTGGTACCGGAAAAGGAGTTGCCATGACACACAAGGAGAGAAAATGTCAGGAAGAGGCTTGAACTTTTGACCTTCTTTATCTGAACCAACCACTTAAGCTTCGATCCAGTGCAACAATCGCTGCAAGCAACAACGAGCCCTAGAAATAGAAAATCACAATCACGACAAACTGGAATTGACGGCAACGAATTAAACACAAGTTTATCCCATTGCACAGAAAGTTGAATAAAAGATCACTGAGTATTTCTGTTCCTTTTCTTTTCGGGTAGCTAAATGCTCCATGCTAACTTCCTAATCACGAGTAACGCTCGATTTTTCAAGGATTTGATTGAAATTTTAGGGGGAAAGAGAAGAGAGGGCGCGAAAAATAAGCACACATTAGTATAGAAGGAGTAAAAGCAAAAAATTTAGGAGTAAACAGAGGAACGTTCTTTAACCCATACATTATCCACAACATAGTTCTCTAGGGATCCAACTATAAATAAACATATCTGACATGACCATCAATCCTTGACTTTTCTTATCCTTCAAAGCTAGACCATAATAAGAAAGAAATGGAGAAGTATGAGATAATGCCAAGATTGCATACACTTCCTAGTAAAAATTGTAGTCCCAATGACAAAACATAAGAGTGTTAAAAACAATGGAACAACAACAACAATCAAAAGAGGGAATGGGCAGAATGAAGGAGACAAAATTAAGGAAATGACAACCTAATGAGAAGTCGACTCCTTTACATTGAAGAGTTATTGAGTTTATAGAGAGTGAAATCGGCCTGAACAAAATAGAAGTCGATGTATAAGATTATATTGCCGCCCCCATATTGTTTTGGATTGAGAGAAAGAAGCTTCTATATGTAGAAGAGTTACTTTGAGGTGTGAAATGTGTACTATTGTTATGCTAATGTTGCAGAAGCAAGATACTTAACAAATGGTGAACAGAAAGATAGGTTACTTAGCATCTTACCTGTGCTACTAAACTGATATCCTTCTCCCTGAAATAAAGGAAAAAGAAGTTTATAATTTACTAATTATTTTAGTCACTTAGTTGTATATGACAGTTTACAATGACAGAGTTCATTACCTGGGAATATATTTTTCTGGCGGCTTCGAGCTGAGACATTTCGACATCTAAGGTATTGACAAGCTCCAAAACTTCTGGTGTGCTAACAAATCTCACAAACCTGGAATACATGTGGCATCAATCACATCATTTGTCATTTTCCCAGTTTTTCCTGGAGAAGTTGAACAGGTAATTACCTTTCTAGAGTTCCCTTCGTGAACCATGTTTCAGAATTTTTACGCCTTTTAACTTCAAGCTTGATAGACTGAACTGCCAATGCAACTTGTTCTTCCGCAACTTTTAAATGGGTCACAAACGGCTTTAATAATCCTGATGCCAGTTTCTCCGTGTTTCCATCTCTGGAAACAAACAATTCACATCTGTCCAATCAATTTAGAATAAATAAGAAAAATTAGGAAAATTCATAAAATTTCGCCAGAAATGGAAAAAAATGCATAGCTATAACTCACCGAGAGCGTTTTGGTGACAGCTGGAAAACCGCATAATCAAGCAGCGTACTGGATTCCATCTTCCCCCTCCTCTCCCCTCCTTGACTAAAACAGCACAATCTTCAGATTGGCTTCTTTCATATATACCCTCGCCCCCTCTTAAATTTCATGAAAAAACCACAAAAAGCGTGAGCAACATACAGAATCCCAAGTATATACAGAAAATTAGTAACTTTTAGAGTTTACATAAGCTTGAGAGCCAGAATGAGTATTGGATAATTTCATAAGCAAACAAAAAAGAAAGAACATATTACAACAACAACAACAACAAACCCATTGTAATCCCACTAGTGGGGTCTAGGGAGGGTAGTGTATATTCTTATACAAGATGATAGATCTTCAAGCAAAATGAGCATGAAGAGTAGAACTTTATTAAAGCAAGATTTGATATGGCACTTCTATAATGTGAAATTCCTTCAGATCACGGTTATACATCAATCGCTCAACTATGTTTAAATCCCAAACTAGCAGGAGTTGGCTAGATATATGGATCCTCAATATCAATTTTCAAGCGCCAAATCCAGTTTAGGCAAAAGAAAATTCAAATGACAAATCCAATGTGAAATTCTATACAAATATAACAAGTAAGAATGCAAAGTAAGCTTGCAAGACTCAGAGTGAAGTCCTCAAAAGTCTCGGATAAGAAAAGTTCAAACAACTTTATTCATCGAGCAACAAAAAGCAATCAATGAGAATGAAATTGTATTAGCAAACTGATGATCTTACTTGAACAAATGATGAAACTAAATACCCTAGCAATTAGGGGGGCCAAAAAATTTCAGAAATATGAAAGTGAGAATATATTTTACACTATCAGGTCCTGAAAAGGATATCTAAGGTAAGCCTCCTTAAAATGTGGAATTTGTTATCTTGAAAATACAAGAGGTTACCTGCTACAACAGGTAAAGGTGACCTAATGGTGTAAAAATTCCTTACGCCGACTGTGTATACAACTTAAACTATTTCAATAGCCAAATCCAATGTGTAACACAGAATAAGATAAATAGAAAAAGCAGTAAACTGCAAAATAAATTTCCAAAAGCATTGGAATTAAGTACTCACAACTCTTAGATAAGCAAAATTCAAACAACTCATTTATTAAGCACCCAAAAATAAATGCAAGCAACAATATTGACATCAAATTACCAAAATAATGAACTTAAGCAACTGAAAAAAACCTAGAAATTAGGGTAAACAACAATTAAATCAAAAAAGTTGTAGAAATTAGAACTTACCTTAACAATGTGAAGGTAAATATCTTCAATCATAGCCTGATCGTTAAATTTTAGTTCAATTCTGAACCAGCATTTCGTTTTTTGTTTTTTATTTTGAAAAAAAATAGCTCTCTGTGTGACTTTATTATGGTGAAAATGGAGATACAGTAGAGAGAGAAGTGTTGAGTGGAGGGGAAGGGGTAGAGTAATGTACCTTGGACAAAATGGTAATTTCACTTAGGGTTCTGGTTTTGTAAAAACTTTAGAAAAAGTCCCTGCGGCTTATGTTTTCAAATGCACCAATAATTGTTTGACATTTGTTCCAATTTTTATCTATTTAAGGAATCAACGCCAACGAATTTCAAATTCTTCCTTTTTGGTCACTTTATTTTTAATCTTGCTCGTGGTCATAGACGTGTGACGTGTCATGTGTGTAAGCTTTCATCAATATTTTTTAAATAATTGTTTTAGGACTTTAGAATATACTAACAATAAAAATATTAACCGTTAGTTTCAAGATATTTCCTCCTTTTCAAAAAATATATTCCCTCCGGTTTACAATAAGTGACCAGTTTAATTTTTATTTTAGTTCAAAATAAGTATCCAGTTAGGTAATCAAGAAAAAATTCAATTTAGTTTTACTCTTTTACCCTTATGTGCATACCGCTAAAAAGTTTTCTCACTCCTCACTATAACTATGTGACCAATATTTAATAAGGGTAGTTTAGTCATACTAGATATTTTTATATAGGATTTAGTATTTTTTTAATGGGCGTGCTAAAAGGAAATTGATCACTAATTGTGAAGCGGATGGAGTACTACATTTGTCTTTTATGTGGAGATGAAAATAGTTAATATAGGAATGTCTTCAAGATAATTATTGACAATTTTTTTAACGTATGTTGCAATAACAGTCGCACAAATAAATGTAAAACGTAAGGCACTTATAGATTGTTTGGCCAAGCTTATTTTTGGTCAAAAGTGTTATTTTTTTGTCAAAAATAGTTTTGGTCCAAAATTGAGGTGTTTGGCCAAGCTTCTGGAAGGAAAAAAGTATTTTTGAGGAAAAGCAGAAGCAGTTTTGGAGAAGTAGAAAAAAGTAGTTTCTCTCCAAAAGCACTTTTTTGAGAAGCACTTTTAAGAAAAATATACTTAGAAGCAGTTTTTTAAAGCTTGGCCAAACAATAATTGCTGCTCGGAAGTGCTTTTCAAACTAATTAGCCAAACACAAACTGCTTCTCACCAAAAGTACTTTTTAGAAAAACACTTTTGAAAAAAAGCACTTCTCAAAATAAGCTGATTTTTGCAGCTTGGACAAACGGGCTATTAGTAACTTGAACATATAATAGTTAAAATGTCTTTTTTGTCAAATTATTTTATTAAAAGTATATAATGATTATGCGAAATAAATGTAAAAAATGGATTAAACTTGGTTGCAAGAAACTAGATGAGTAAATTTGCCACAAACTTCATATACTTTATGATATTTTTGGCAATACTCTAATCCATAATAGTGTTTACAAATTATTTAAACTATTACATAGTTTACTTCAAATTAATATTGCTAGCTTATAGTAATATTGAACTAGTAAGTTGCACATTAACAATTCTTTTAGCTAAATATTTGACATAGTAGTTCAATATATATAAATCAAAGGTTCTTGGTAATAATTGGGAATATATCAACAACAATAATAAATGTAGTATAATCTCATAAGTGGGTCTCGAGAGGGTAGAATGTACGGACCTTATCTCTACCTTTAATAAGGCAGAGAGACTGTTTCTGGAAGACCCTCGGCTTAGAAAAAATAAAAGAAGGGCAGCAGCAAGCACACTAATTAGAAAATCGAACCAAAAATACAAAGATACAAAATTAAAACTGAGTATTATAATCAAAAGGCCGGAACGAAAACAACGATAAGTAAACACATGAGGCAAGGAATATGAAAACACATAAATAATGCTAACTCGTGTATTAAAGCTACTGTTACAGACAAGGACAATGCTAGGCGACTTATCCTAACTCTTTTACCTTTATCCCCAACCCCCCCACCTTCTTTTCCATGGTCATGTCCTTAGTGAGCTGGAGCAATGCCATATCTTGTTTTATCACCTCTCCGCAATACTTTTTCGACCTACCTCTACCTCTTTTTATGCCCTCCAGGGTCAACCTCTCACACTTCCTCACATGTGCATCTATGTCTCTCCTCTTCACATGCCTGAACCATCTAAGTCTCATCTCACGCATCTTGTCCTCCATAGGGGTCACGCCTACAATGTCCCGAATAACTTTATTTCTAATTTTATCTAGTCTGGTATGCCCGCACATCCATCTCAACATCCACATTTCAGCCACCGTCATCTTTTGGACATGGGAGTTCATGACTGGCCAACACTCCGCCCTATATAACATAGTAGGTCTGACCACCGCTTTATAAAACTTTCCTTTAAGTTTAGATAGCACATTCTTATCACACAAAACACCTGAAGCGGGCCTCTATTTCATCCATCTCTCCCCAATACGATGTGTAATATCCTCGTCGATATATCAATTCCTTTGTATAACTGACCCTAGGTATTTAAAACTCTCTCTCCTAGTGATGACTTGAGAGTCAAGCCTCACTTCTTCGTCCACCACCCGAGTCGCCCAATTGAACTTGCACTCTAAGTATTATGTCGTCTTAGTCCTGCTCAACTTGAAACCTCTAGACTCTAGAGTCTGCCTCCAAATCTCTAACCTCTCGTTAACACTGTCTCGCGTCTCGTCAATCAGAATAATGTAATATGCAAATAACATGCACCACGGTACCTCTCCTTGTATGTGGTGTGTCAGCGCGTCGATTGCCAAAGCAAATAGAAACAGACTGAGGGTTGACTCATTATGTAAACCCATCATAACTAGAAAGAGCTTCGAGTCCCCTCCCACGGTCCTCACTCAAGTTTTAGATCCATCGTACATGTCCTTAATAACCCTAATATAAGCGACATGTGGGAATATATTATAAAGGCAAAATACATAAATGGCCCATCTAAGTTGTCCTCAATGATCAAACAGATACCTCAACTTATCCCTTTACCGTTCTAACACTTCTTCTCCACTAAAGTAGGACCTCGTAAACCTTCACGCTAACATGGCAAAGTGTGTGCTTTATATTTAATTCTAAGCATGTGAAACCCTCAAAATTAAGTTTTTTCTTCTTTTTTTAAAAAGATCAGCTTTATTTTATGTGGAGCACCATAATTTTTATGCGGGTCCCACTATATTATTTATTTTTCATACATTAATTTTACTTTCTTTCCAAAATATTTTATCTTCACCAAATAAGTAGCTCTTCCACCATCCACCATTTATCAACCTCCTCTTCTTTAATCTTGAAAATAATGTAATAATTAATAACATCCACTCCACTGTAACAATTTCACTAACCACCCATAAAAATTTGATCCCATTTTACTCATGGTTAGAGCTACTGGGTCTTTGCAGGTTTTGTTCGCCGGAGAAAGATAGATGCTAGGGATGACTATTTTTAGTGATCGTTTCCATGGTATTAAGGTGGAGTTTCGGTTGGTTAAAAATGGAAGAACAAAAAAAAGGAGAAAGAGAGTGAGAGAGATATGGGTGCTTTAAAAGCTATGGCTTTTTTCGGTGAGACAGATGGTATTTTGCGGTACTGCTTTTTCTTTTTACTCCATTTTTTAAGAGAAGAAGACATCCAACAATTTCCTTAAATGATAATGTATATCATTTGATGTCCAAATCTAATTACCTTGTAGAACGCCTGAGATAAGCGAAAAACTCTTACTGAAACTCCAACTCCTCCAAAATCATTTGGCCTCTAGATTGTTGTTCAAAACCTACTAGGAAATTAACGTGAGAGGTCTTTTTTTGGGGAGGGGGGTGTAACGATCCGGCCGGTGATTTCATGAGTTACAGCCCCATTTTCCCCCATTTATGATTCCTTATGTGTTATTCAACTATATTTCAATGCATCGTGATGGTTGGTTCGTGTCGGAGTGGTCTTGGAGTGGAAGGAGACACTTAGTCTCTAATTAAGAGCTTAAGTTAGAAAAGTCAACCAGATGTTGACTTATGTATATAAGGTCTCAGATGTAAATTCTGATGGTTCAGATAGCTCCGTTAGGTGATTTTGGGCTTAGGAGCGTGTTTTGAATATATTTTGGAGGTCCGTGGTAGAATTAGGCTTGAATTGGCAAAATTGGAAATTTAAAGTTTTTGGTTGACAGTGGAAATCTTGATATCGAGGTCAGAATGGAATTCTGGAAATTGGAGTAGGTCCGTAGTATCATTTGTGATGTGTGCGTAAACTTTCAGGTTATTCGAAGGTGATTTGATAGGTTTCGACGTTATTTGTGGAATTTAAAAGTTTCTAAGTTCATAGGTTTGAATCCGAAGTTTTGGTATTTTGGTGTTGTTTTGAGTGATTCAAAGGCTCTACTAAGTCTGAATAATATTATGGGATGTGTTGGCATGTTTGTTTGAGGTCCCGAGGTTTCGGGTGAGTTTCGGGTGGTTAACGAACCAATTCTTCGCTTTAGAAGTTGGCAGATTTTTGGTATTTTATTGCAAAGAATACCTTCTTCGCATTCGTAGAAGGCTATAGTTGATCTGAGTATGCATCGCGTTCGCCAGGAGGGTGTCACGTTCGCGATGGTTGAGATGGTTAAGGTACGCGTTCGCGAGTAGGGCATCGCGTTCGCGTAGAAGGATTTCAAGGTCAGAGGCAGTTGTGCTTCACGAATGCGAGGGCACTACCGTATTCGCGAGGAGGAAGGCATCTAGGTAGAATGTTTAAGTTCAAAAATGAGGTTTTGAGTCCATAATTTCAAAATTCAACAGAGAGCTCGGGAGAAGGCGATTTTAGAGGGGATTTTCATAGGAGTAATTGGGGTAAGTGTTCATCACTTGTTTTTGGTTAAATTCCATGATTCTGTCTTGATTTTTAACATCTAAATTGGTAATTTTGGGTGAAAATTGGGGGAAAAGTGGAGGATAATTGGAGAGTTAATTTTAGGGATTTGGATGACCATTTGACGTCAGATTTTGGTAAAGGATTTTTGGTCTAATTTGATTATTTTCGTGTGGAATTCATTTCTTTAGAGTATGTTGATGATAATATACTGATTTTGGTTAGATTCGGAGTATTTGGAGGCCGAGTCTAGAGGCAAGGGCATCGCGGGTTAGAGTTTTGTCCGGTTTGAGGTGAATAATGACTGTAAATCTTGTCTTGAGGGTATGAAACCCTGGATTGCACATCGTTTCACTACTTTGAGGTGATGCACACGCTAGATGACGAGCGTGAGTGCGTGCACAGTTGGGTATCGTGACTTAGTCCGTCCTGTAGCAACTATTAAGTTGCATATTTGACTGGAAGCTACCTAATACTTATCTATTTTAGAAAGTATTACTATGTTGTAGGCTGAATGCCATATTTGGGCCTCGTGCCAAGTTGTTTGGACCCTTAGGGGCTTTTTACTACTATTCTTTACTGTTTTATATTAAGTACTCAGTCAAGCTATGATTTACTGATTTTATAACTTAGTCTTCTTTACTCTTATTTGATGCATAAAATGATATTTTGGGCTGAGCACCCTGTTTACTATTAGCCCGAGTGGCTTGAGAGGTTTCTGAATGAGTAAAGGCGAGGGCCTGTATTGTGAGGATATCATGGGATCGGGATGCGCGCTGCAACATATTGTACTGATTTATGATATATGAGAGACCGCATGCCTGATTTATTATGCTATGAGATGACTTGTTATAGTGTTTGGGCTGTAAGAGCCCCTCCGGAGTCTGTACACCCCTAAATGAGAGCGGGTACCCTGAGTGAGTGATATGATGTTGCCCGAGGGGCTGGTTTTGAGTGATGTTATGCCCGAGGGGCGGTTTATGATACATGTGTTTCCCAAAGGGCTATTTATGATTTTCATCATTTTTACTCTAAAACTTCATTGAACCTTTATTGAAACTGTTAGAAAGACATTTTCAAAGGATTTTTACTGAAATCGAATTTTAACGAGATGATTTGATTCTCTTTCAAAAATGTGTTGAACTTACTGTGGTGTTATTACGTGGATTTATGTGTTTCTTACTGCTCAATCTTTATTATTTTTATTACTTACTGAGTTGGCGTACTCACATTACTCCATGCACCTTGTGTGCAAATCCAAGAGTTGTGGGTCGTGATAGCGAGCGCTGATCCTTCATCCGTCGCGGATATCCGGAGTCGGCAAGGTAGCTCTGCATGGCAATCGCAGCCTTGCTCTTCTCCCTCTTATCTTCCTTAGACTAGTTTAGTATTTTCCATACTGTGATAGTCTTAGTTATATTAAGGTAGTCCTTAGTAGATGCTCGTAACTTGTGACACCACGATATCGGGCTTATGTTTCTTTCCGCACTTATTATTTAGACTCCTGTTATGAAATTGTGTTAATTAATAGCTTAAAACGTCCTTATTATGAAATATCATTTTGTTTTGGGATTGTGTCGGCTGACGTAGTTTCATAATAGGTGTGAGCACGTGATTTTTGCTCTATATATGAATTATTCCCAAAAATTCAAACAAAATAATTTTTCTTTTATTATTTTACACTTTTGTGAATTTTGTGTTATTTTCTGTTAATTGTTTGCATTTTATTTGTGCATTTTAATTCATATGAAAAATATATAATACAAAAAATACGCATGACATTTGCATTTAGGATCTAATTTCATATTTTAGGATTATTTAGTGGTTAAGTTATTTTTAGAACAAAATTTAAAGAAAATAACAAAAATAATCCATTTTTGCATTTTTAATTGTTAATTGTTGAATTTGTCTTGAGTTTACTTTTAATAGGACTTAATCAATTTTTAAGAATTAATTAGCTTCATTTTGGAAATAAATTAGGTCTTTATTTTAATTTTGTATTTTAATAAAATCAGAAAAAATATAAATAGAAAATGAAAACACAAAAAAGAATTGAAAGAAGGCAAAACAAAAATGAAGGAAAAGAAGGTTGTCTTCTAAATGACCCGAATTTGGGCTAAATTGTTAAGCCCAAAATAAAATAACCACGCCTAAATCACCCCATGCCTAGGCCCAACCCGTCCTCCACCCGGTCTAAATCTTTGTCCCCCCAAACGACCCCGTATTGAACCCAATTAGTCCTGGTCGTCGATGTTAATTCATTAGACGGTCAGGAAGCTTAGACCCATTAATATTTAACGGTCGGAACCCCCTACCCCCATCTCGTCTCTTTCAAAGCCCTCTCCTCATAGAAACCCTAGCGGCGCCGCCCTAATTCCCCACCGTCGGCGATGGCGGCGCCGATGCAAATGACTCCCAAAATAACACCATGAACTCCCTTTCTCCTCCTCTATCCGAATCCATTGTCCTTTTCCTTCGAATCTTACTTGAACCCGTGGACTCTTCGTTTGAAGATTTTTCGGCCATGACGCAACTTCATCCATATTCGCCCAAATTAACACCTTAGGTTCCTTTTCCTTTCCCCTATCCAAATCCCCGGTCAGTTTTTCTCGAATCTGCCTGGAACTGTTCGAATTTTAATTTGAACATTTCCCGGCCAAAACCCTAGTTGCACCAAACTACCCCAAATCGATACCACGAGGTACCCGTGCTTCCCTCATGAAGAATCTACGGTTGATAGCATCCAATTCCCACCGGAGATGATCGAATTTGGACTGTGAGAGTTGGCCGGATCTTTTAGTGAGTTTCCGTTCATTTTTAATGTTTAACTATTGCTTAATTTTGTTTGGTTTTTTGTGTGATTGGTGCATGTTTTCATTTAGTCACATATTGATTTCTGTTTTTTTTTTTTTAATTTTGCGTCTTTTTTGCTCTTTAGTTGTTAATGCTAATTAGGTTAAAATCCGTTTAATTCATGTGTGTTGGTTGTTTAGTTTAGTTCATACAATAATTCATAATCCTTCAGCGTTTTGAATTTTAGTTTGTTAATTGTAAATTCAGGGTTTTGTTGACGATTGTTTGCAGCTTAGTGATTTGAATTGTCAGTTTAATGGAATTCTTCAATAGTTACTGATCTCATTAGTTTATAGGATTAGTTCAATGTTAAGGGTATTAGGTTGTAGTTAATTTTCATTAGGTTAAATGAGGTTGGGCTTTAGTTGAATCTAATTTGTTAAATCTCAGAATAGTATAAGGTTAGTTTAGGGAGTTCAATTGAGGAAGAATTTACTAGAAGTTTCTAGGTGGGGGTCAAAGTGAAATACTAGGAGAAGTAGTAAGGTAACTTGAAGAAGAAGTCACAATTTTAGGGACCAAATGTAAAAACCTGAAATCTGAAGTCTCACCCTCATTGTGCCTATAAAAAGGGTATTCACATGCCTTCATTAATAAGGGGGAAACCCCAAAATTCCCCCAAAAACCCTCTCTGTGAATCTGAGCCTAGAATTTGAATTTCAAATCCCAGGAAGTTCAAAATCTTCTCTTAGATCTAAGATCCTGCACCCCAAAAATCCAAAACAAACAGAAAATACTATAAAAACCAAAAAATATTGTTATATTGCATTTCTGGATTGATTTCGAGTGTTATTTGTTGGTTTTCATCTCTTATCTCAATTTCTAGTTGCTGAAAGTTTCAGAAGTTCTTTCTGGGTTTAACTTTGGTCAATTTGGGATTTATCCGAGTCTATTTAGTTGATATTGGTGCTGTGTTTTCACATTTCAATTCTGGATTAATTTCGATATTGGTTACTGGGTTGTGAGCTTAGATCTGAACTACTATGTTGTCATTTGCTATTGCTGATTCTTACTCTTCTCCTCTTGTGACTTAATTCCAGGTAGATGTCGTGTAATCTCCAAGCTTGGACATGAAATGAAGTGCACTATTTTTTTTTTTGTTTTTTTTTTTTGCTGAAGTCACATTTGTATTGCAACTAGTCTCAGGAACCTATTTGAATCTGCACTTGTATATTAAACTGGATTTTGTGGACTATACTGCCTTACCATGGACTACTGAACTCCTGAATTGCCTTATCTGTTCTATTGTATTTCATCAGTCTAAATCTCGTGTAGTTCGATCCTTTGAAATTAATAGATAACTTTGAGTTTGTAGGCATGAGTGCTCTTGAAAGGCTTGGATTCAGTTAATGAATTCATAGCTTGATAGACTTAAACCAAAGGTCTCGCGTGCTATCTGTTCTCAATGAATTTCAATGTAAAATTTGAGTGTTACCCAATATGTTAAGCTATTGAAGCAGCAAAATAGTTAATATGTTGCAGATGTGCATTTCTTTAATTGGGCAAGTTCAGCAGTTGTGTTTTGTTTATTTCAAATAGTTAGTCCATAACAGTTTTGGTCAAAGTGCATGCCAAATGAAATGAATCGATTCAGTTAACTGTTAATTAGCTTCCTGTTCCATATTGAGCGCACGTTGGCAACTATAATTTGTGCTGTGAATTCTGCATTGGGCTTGACTTCAATCGAAGCCCATTTATACCTCCACCTTGCATCCAAGGCTGGATTGCACCTAGTCAATAAACCGGACTCTGATTTGCTAATGCTGGACCCAATGGCGTGGCCCAGCTACCCAATGGAAATCAAACTCACTTGTCACAGATTGGGCTGGATATTAAGAAGGCCCAAATCGCAGGGCCATTTCATGTTAACACAAGCTGGGCTAAATGCGAAGCCTAGGTGTGCAGGGGGATAAATTCTCTTAGGTTAATTAGATCTAATTTGTAACATTAGGTTTTCGAGTTAAGTAGCAGGTTCAAATTAAGAGGTCTATTCCTTTTGTTTGAATCCGGACTTGAACTTGGGGCCCAAATGATATAACTTTAATTAGCTAGGACTTTTCTTTTATTCTTAAAGACAAATAAAAATAGAAAATCATAGTTTACTTTAGGACTTGCCTTTAAATAAAAACGAGATGAGCCTCGCCAAACAAAATACAAATTGCGGGGCCCTCATTAAAATGCTTATATCAAAATACTTAGATTTCGGGATGGGCCGTTTAGCAAATTTCACGGTCCTCCCCAAAGATAATAACGCGTTAGTAACTTTAGGCGCGCTTTTAATAATTTGACCTTCTTAAATGCGGATGTGCATTTCATGCGACCCAAATCCAAGTCCCAAAACGTTGAATAAGAATGTGTCGAGGATCCGGGTGCATTTCATGTGACGTGATCCAAAAACACGTTCTTAAACGACGTTCACTTTCTTAAAATTAACTAAAGCGGTAAATAATTCCAAAATTGCACTGTAGGATTAACATGTATAAAATCAGATTTCAACCAAATATAGCAGTTGAGCGACCGTGCTAGAACCACAGAACTCGGGAGTGCCTAACCCCTTCTCCCGGGTTAACAGAATTCCTTACTTGGATTTCTGGTTCGCGACTGTAATACAGAGTCAAACCCTTTTCTCGATTTGGGATTCAAACCGGTAACTTGGGACACCATAAATCTCCCAAGTGGCGACTCATAATCTCTTAATAAACGAATCCCGTTTCGATTATCCTTTAATTGGAAAAACTCCTTTTATTATACCCTTCATGGGGTGTAGTAGCGGAAAAGGGAGGTGTGACAGCTCTGGCGACTCTGCTGGGGATTGACAACCCAGAATTTCGGTTAAGTGTTCAAGAATTCGAGCTCAGTTAAATTGTTATATTTGGCTTTATTTGATTTTGCTACATGTTCCATGCTATATGTGCTAAATGTTTTACCGTTTTTATATTTGTTGAATTGTATATAAACTGTCGCGAATCCCTTCCTCTTTATGAGTCTTCTACATCATGGAGAAGGGTGCACTTCGTGTAGCTTCTCTTCTGTTTAGAGTCTTTCCCAATTTAGAACGAGGTTTGGATAAGTTGCTAAATCGGCGGAGCTTCTGCATCCCCGGTACACTGCCTCCCCCTCGGCCCGAGTTGTCCGCTCGGGTAAGCCAGGTCTAGACCCATAAACCTAGGATTTAAACCTAGAAGAACAATAAACCTCATGCCGGATCCCCAGTAGGACGTTGTTTGCATCATGTGCATTTGACTTAGGGGACTCAACACAGGAGTTGGGTCCGTCTAGGACAGGTGACCTGAATTGAAATGACCATCCTGATGCATCTTACGTTCTACTTGCGCATTTATTTGCTCGGCTTTGCATGTTGACCGGCTTGTATACAATGAGTGAAAAATTATGAAAAATAGCAGTGTTAGGACTAAATGAGGGTAATCATTTGTTTGAAAAAAAAAAAACCAACACCCAAAAAATACCGAAATGCTGCCGGATTTTTAAAAAATGAAAAAAAAAATGAAAAAATAGAAAATATTTGAAAAAGAAATTGTTGTCCAAAATAGCTTTGATTTTGGCAAATCTGCCCGACCTACGCTAGTTTGATTCTCACCGGATGTGAGATACATAGGTAACTCTCATCGGGTCCAACCTCCCTTTTTGAAAAAATAGCCCAAAAATGTTAAATTTTAATTTTTGTCAAATAAGTCGGGTGATGCCATTCTTGCGTAAAATAATATGAATGTCCCTAAAAGGACGCCGGAAGGCCCTTTTTGCAAGAACAGCCACCCTGAGTCATTTTAATGGTTTGTGAGCACAGCCTTAAAGTCTTCCTCCCAGAAGTGCTGGAAGGCCGAATCCGCAAAACCAAGTCCTTGTTTTTCTAAATAAAGAATTTTTGCAAAAATAGCCAGTTTTCAAAATAAGTTATTAAAATTCCCTTTTAAATAAATGTGCAGGATGACTTCAAGTAACATCGAAACCTTCTCAGTCCTGAGTGAGATCCCCTTGAAACTCTATATGTGGTGGCATGATCTAGGAAAAGGAAGCAGAGATACTATGGTCAAAATTTTGGGCGGCCTAGTGGATTTATTGAACATCAAACCGAGGAAGGATATTATTGAGGCACTAATACCATTTTGAGACCCGACCCATAACGTATTCCGGTTTTCAGATTTTGAACTCACACCTACATTAGAAGAGATTGCGGGATACGAGGGTCTCAACAGAAACCTCCGAGGTAGATACCCATTGTCCCCGCGATCGGTAACCTTTCATAGGTTCTTGGATTTGTTGAACATCAGCCGAGATATTCAAGACCCGCATCTGGCTGAACGGTGTTGTACATTGCATTTCCTTTATCACCGGTATGGTAACCCAAAAGGTTTCGAGGAACCTAACATCGGCTTGACACATGCCGGAAATAAAGACAAATGGGAAGCCCGACGGGGATTAGACTTTATGGTAGCCTTTCTGGGAGTGGTGGTTTGTCCGAGATAAGATGGTCACATAGACCTCGGCATTGTAGGGATGCTAGATGTTGCCATGAAAAAACCTATTAGCACAGTGGCTCCCCTGATCGTAGCAGAAATGTACCAAGCTTTGACCAAATGTTGGGAAGGCGTGAAATTCTTTCAAGGTTGCAATTTGCTCTTACAGTTATGGATGCAGGAAAACCTCTATCACCGCACCGGCTATATGAACTACGATTTAACCGGGTTGAGTTGTATTGCAAAATTTGGGACCCAGGTGATAGGTATTGAGTTTCCTGAGGGTACTGAGGCCTGGTCGTCATGCTTAAGATCCCTGACCGCGGATAAAGTTGAATGGGCTTATGGGTGGCTTCCTGCTACTGAAGCTGTATACACATCAGTAGAGGTCCCCTATATTCTTTTGATGGGTATTCAAAGTATACAGCCTTATGCTCCTTACCGAGTTTTGCGACAACTTGGAAGATTCCAGACAGTGCACAATAATGAAGACCTGAGTGGGCAAGTCATTAAGTTAGGCCCGAAGGCTGCATTTCCTGAAGGTAGAATCCAAAAGATATGGAATGAGTGCCGGTTCCTCGAGCCTAAAAACATAATACAGGACCAAGCTAGAGGCGAGGTAGATCCCAAGTATCTGACATGGTTTGGTAAAAGATTTCAAATCCCAGAGAGACCCGCTAAAAGGCCACACATACAGTAATTTACCGAGGGGTCCAGGTTCAATGGGATTGGCAAGCAAAGGAAAAGAAGTACCGAGCTAGAATAGGACAGTTGGAGCAACAGGTCCGGGACCTCCAATTCGACAAGAGTGTATAGGCTGCAGCCGACGAGGGTGATAAAAAGAAATTAGCTCAGGAGAACGAAGCACTCAAAGCCCAAATTAAGCAAATTAAAATAGATGCCAAGAACCAAGAAAGAAGTCTATCTGATGAAAGGTTGATCAAAGCGTTAAAGAGACAAATCTCGGACTGCCAAGAAGAATTAGAAAAATTCGAGGGAAACATGGCAAGGCTTCGGGCACAGTGGGCCAAGAAGACTGAAGAAAGAGCCTAATTTGTGCAACAAATAAGGAGAAACTACGAGGGGACCATTGCCAAAATGAAGAGAAAAATGAATATTATGGAAGAAAAGACAGCCCAGCGGGATAAAGAATCCCAAGCCGAGAGAGACCAGTGCTATGGGTTAATTACCGAGATGGAAAAGGAAATAAAATTGCTACAAGACCTGCACTTCCAGGACTCTCAGGTGCTAGAGGCTCGTACCCAACAAATAAGCCGACTCCTCCAAGAAAAGAGCCGAATTAGGGAAAAGATCATAAACATTGCCCATTATATTGTCACGAAGTGTCAGGCCGGTGAGCAAATGGGTCGTACCACGTCCTTTGCCTTAGTGATGATATTTGTTCGCCAGGTCATGAATGATTTAGATTAGTTGCAAAGGGGTCTTGCACGTAGGCCCGCGGCGATGCCGAACGATACTCCGCGGGCCCCAGGATTTGAAGCTTTGATGTATTCTTAGTTAATCGAGTCTGTATTTTTGCTTTTGAGTCTGTTTTTGTAATTTCCATTGTTCAAGAAAAGAAAAACAAACAAAATAGTCTAGTAGCTTTTGTAATCGTAGTGGTTTATTAATGAAAAATTAAAAATCCCAAAAAAAAAAAAATTCTTACTTTTTACCTTATTTGCAAGAACTACGCTTGGTCTGATTCATGCGGAGTCATGATACGTAGGCAATCTATAATAAGATTTGACCGTAATCCTAAGAAAAAAAGAAAAAGAGAAATATGAGGGAAAAAAATGAAAGGAAAAACAAGAGAGAAAAGAAACACAAAAAAAGAAAATAAGGCATTGAGCGAAAAACCATGGCCAAAGAAAAGCAGGAAATAAAAAAAATAAAAAATAAATAAAAAAATGAAAAGAGGGAAAAGAAAATGAGAGAAAAACAAAACAAAAAGAGAAAAGAGAAGAGAAAAGGAATAAGAGAAAGAGTTGGGATGATGCATGCGACCGAAGCAAACATGTAGATATCCATTTAACTGTATAGGTGCATCACACTCCAATGCGTAGTTACCTATCTGTTACTTGTTTCTCACTAACCGTTGTTGCTACATTTCAGCCGAGTATTTTAGAAACCGTGGTTGGTTTGTGGTAAGCTGGCCTCGCATCGATACTTCACCAGATCCAAAGGAAAAACAGAGATGTCATCTGAAATGACCCTGCCTGCAATCCCCATACCCCGAAGATAGCCCAATCTCTGGGATCCCGGCCTCTGAATCCCTTACAGCTGAAGAAAATCGGATCATGCGCCTGCGATTGATGGAAATGTGGGATGCTTGGAACAACGGAAAGGAACCTCCAAGCACTATCCCCGGATTCCCGGAGTTATTCCCTAGATCTGGAGGTGCTACCACTGTCCCTATCAGCCGCCCAAATATTCCTCTGGGGCAACCTATTATGACTGCTAACTTCTTCGGAACACCCTCTGAGGCTCACCCCCAGGTGTTCCCGTTTGGAATTGCTCCCAATATCTTCACAGCTCCACCATCCTCCGCAACAACCTAACCATCACTACCAAAGCATGTTTTTGACCCCTCGGTCTTCACATTCCAGAATCCCGTCTTTCAGGCTGATCCTCTTCATTATCCTCAGTACTCTTACTCTCAGCCACCATATGAGCTTACGTCGGGGCAGGATAAAACCCCCAAAGCCCCAGAGCAGGACGAGATGGCAAAGAGAATGAGAAGCCTCGAGCAAAGCTTGAAAAATATGCAAGGTTTAAGAGGGCAGAAGAGTGTTTCTTACAATGATCTGTGCATGTTCCCTCACGTGCACCTGCCCATGGGATTCAAAACGCCAAAGTTCGAAAAGTATGATGGGCATGGAGACCCCATTGCTCATTTGAAGAACTATTGTAATCAGTTACGGGGGGCCGGTGGCAAAGAAGAATTGTTGATGGCATATTTTGGGGAAAGCCTAATTGGCATTGCTTCGGAGTGGTATATGGATCAAGATGTCTCATGTTGGCATATATGGGATGATCTGGCCAGGGACTTTGTTTGACAATTTCAGTACAACATAGACGTTGCGCCGGACAGGAACTCCTTAGCGAATTTGAAAAGAAGCCCTCGGAAAGTTTCAGGGAATACGCTATTAAGTGGCGTGAGCAAGCGTCGAGGGTGAAACCACCAATGGACGAAGTGGAAATGGTCACTGTATTTCTTCAGGCCCAGGAAGCGGACTATTTTCAGAATATGATGTCGGCCATGGGCAAGCCTTTTGTAGAGGCAGTTAAAATCGGTGAAATGGTGGAGAATGGACTGAAAACAGGCAGAATTTTGAGCCAATCAGCTATTAGAGCAACCTCCCAAGCTATCCAAGGCGGGTCTGGAGGAATAGCAAAGGGTAGGACGAGAGAGGAAACATCCATGGTGGTTTCGGGTGCGAGAAGACACCGCGCTCCTAGACCCATGTTTTCAGAAAGAACCCCCCCAACACTATTACCCTCATCAAGAAATGTCCTATATTCCTCAACCGTATGCGGTCATGAATGCTCAACCTTTTGCACGACCGCAGTAACATGCCAATATAAACCAAGCTCCATTTCCAAGAAATCAGCCGCCCCACCAGAACCACTATAATCCTTGACCTCTGCAGAATAATTTCCATCCTCGGGAACCACCCAAGAGACCAAACTTTACCCCAATTGGTTAATCTTACTCTAGTCTATTCCCGAAACTTATCCAAATGGGTCTACTGCAGCCGGTCCCTCAGAACAGATAAAACCCGGCATCGCCTGCCTACAGAGCTGGTGTTAGGTGTGCATATCATTCAGGGGCAGAAGGCCATCATACAAATGACTGTTGGACTCTGAAACAAGTGGTGGAGAACTTAATATAGCAAGGGAAAATTGTGTTTAAGGATGAGGATGTCCCAAATGTGACTAATAATCCGCTGCCCGCTCATAACAACGGGCTAGTAATCGGGATGATTTGTGAAGATAGGGAGTTTGATCCAGCCTTAAAAGCTATAATTGCTATCGCTGATACGGAAAGAAAGCCAAAGGTGTCCCCGAAGCAAGATAAAGGGGAAGAGAATAGCGAAATCACCAAGACAGAACCACAAAAGAAAGCTGATTTGAAAAAAAGAACACAAATGTACGGAACCACGCAAGCCTATATGGTGCGGAGGACTGTCAAACCACCTCGGTTGAGTGAGCCAGTGGTTATTGGACGCGTACCACAGAAGCCCAGGACGAGCCCTGTTGCGGTACCATGGAGTTATCATCAGACAGTGGTAACATACGAGGGTAAAGAGATCTTGGGAGGGCCACTAGACAATTCCCCTGTTGAGGTAAACAATGCCACCAGAAGGCGTTTCCCGCCTAAGGAGCATGTGAGGGCTGAGGAAGCAGAAGTGGGAAAAATGAAAAGGACCGATTATACGATGCCACATCTGTATGAGACCGTTGTCAAGCCTAAATATAATGAAGAGGAAGACGATGAGGTTTTCACAGCTGAAGAAAGTGAGGAAATATGTGGAGCTATGAGACAACTGCTTTATGAAGCCAACATGGTTCAGCCGAGAGAGGGCACTAGCACCGCTGAGGTGTTATACATGGGACCAAGTGCCAAGATCCAAAATTGGAAGGCTACGCCATTCCCGATCAGGCGGGAGTCCCGGTAGACTAGCCCTGCCACTTTTTCTGCATCCCGAGTTATTTCAGGGTGTAACTCGGATGTTTCCTGTAGTTTCCTGTCTTTAAAATTCCCGAATGTGAACCCTGTTATCCTCAAAATTCCAAAAAAAATGAAATCAATATTTCATCGTTCATTTTTCTTTATGATTTTGCTACTTTTCCCCTTCATTTCTTCTTTTTAGTTCTAATAATGCAGCTTTAAATAACATGACATGCTTGCGGACTTCATGCCTAGATCCCAAAACACTGTCAGACTTCAAAATAATGAATCAAGAGTCGAAATGCAAAGAAGGTAACCTTGAGGAAATAAAACAAAGAAGTAGAACAATTGAAGGAAAATTGGTTCGCGGGTTGGAAAGGTCCATTACAGCAAAAAAGTGTTCCATACTCAGGGCACATTCGGGTAGTTGTATCAACAAAGAATGGCCTGCGCTTATAACAAGAAAGTTCGTCCTAGGAATTTTGAGGTGGGATAACTCGTGCTGAGACGCATTCTCCCTCATCACCAGTGAAGCGAAAGGAAAATGTGCTCCTAATTGGAAGGGTCCATACATAATCCGGAAAATATTATCGAGAGGAGCACTATATCTGGGAGACATCGAAGGAAATGACCCTGAAACAACAGTCAATGCAGATACAGTCAAAAGGTACTATGTCTAGACCTCCTGGTTTGATGGCTTTTGTGTAACTGAGATGACGAAGGCTTTCCTTCCCGCTACACCAAACACTATCAATCCTTCGCAAACCCTTTGAGACGGTTACTCTTCTTTGGTCACCCTCTTTGGAACCCGGAAGTACTATCGAAAAAAAAGAGAAAAAGAAAAGAAAAAGAAAAGAAAAAAGAAAAAGAAAAGATAAAAAAAATAGAAACAAAAACGAAACAAAAATAAAAATTATTGCCTGAACTACGTTTGACTTGATTATGAAAGGATACGTAGGCAGCCTCTTGCTGAGGTTCAGTCATACCAAAACAAAAATCCCAATTCCCCCAAAAAAGATGAAACTGGGGCAGATGATATAATGGTTCGGCCATGAATCCGCCGAAATGGTTCCAAAGTTGTAGTTCCGCCCAAAATCCTTTTTACCTCAAAGACCTCGTCCAAGTCCTTCCGATCAATTGGCAAACGCAAGGAAGTGGAAAACGTCATTGTTGGAATCTGACACAATGCAAATCAAGAGAAATAAAATGAGAGAGTCTTATCGGTGAAAACCTTCGGGCACCATAAGGCGATGGTGAGTAGAGAAAATGAAAATGAGAGAGTCCGCTTAGTGAAAACTCGTAAAGAGCACTATCGGGCGACGGTGAGAAGAGAAATGAGAGAGGTCGATTGGCGAAAACCCGCAAAGGGCGCTGTCGGCCGAAAAGAAGACATCTCATCACTAAAAGAGTCCTGGCAAGGTTCCCTGGTTTTTGAAATGCGGATCAATAGGTTCACGAGAAGCTGGAAAGTTTGTGTGGGTCGAGCGTCCAGTCCAAGAAGCATGTCACGTTCATTTGAAGCCAGCATGCACCCCAGATAAGTCCTTCTTTTTCCCCGAGAGGGACGCTTCTCTTTAAACTCATATACTTGCCATTTTGTATACTTCTTCTTTGAATCCCTTTCGGTTTAACTCTGATTCCATGACTATTACAAAGAAAAGGTGGCAGGACTGGTTTCATAGGGCTCCGCCTGGCAAAAATCGGAGAAAATACCCAGCCTCAGTGGGTGCGTCAGTCCAATCCGGTTGACCATGGTGGTTGAGGCTTTCGAAGCAAAGACTTTGGAAAAGAAAGAAGTTCAAAGACAAAGGTCCTAAGAGCAGAATAAAGTGAAAAGGCTAGAGCCCACACGGGCGAGTCATAATGAAATCCTGAGAGTTGAATCCGGTCGGTTTGAAAAGAGATTCACCCTCAAAACCAACAAGCAGCAAAGTTCTCAATAGAAAGGGGCCGGGATCAAGCAATTGGGATGATCAAGGCCACAAAACCAACCACCGTTTCAAACTAATAAATTTTTCTTTGTTGAAAACAGGTTCCATTCAAAGCAACCATGAAAGAAGCAGGTGCAACCCAAAAAGAAATGAAATGCGCAAGCGCTGAAACAGCTTTGCAGCAGGAAAGCGACCAAAAAGGAAGTTTCCCAAAACTCAGTCATGCGTTTTGCTAAATAAAAAGGAAAATATAAAAAGAAAAAGGAAAGAAGAAAAATGAAAACCCCAAAAGAGAAACAAAGAATGGTAGCATAGGATCCCATTCCTTAAATATCCCTGCCCAAAAACAAGGAGCTTTTTCTTTCCAAATCCCGGCAAAAAAATCGAGGATCTCCCGGCCAAAAAATCGAGGGGCTTTTTCTTTCCAAATCCAGGCCAAAAAACCGAGGATCTCCCGGCCAAAAAACTGAGGAGCTTTTTCTTTCCAAATCCCGGCCAAAAAACCGAGGATCTCCTGGCCAAAAACCGAGGAGCTTTTTCTTTCCAAATCCCGGCCAAAAAACCGAGGATCTCCCGGCCAAAAAATCGAGGAGCTTTTTCTTTCCAAATTCCGGCCAAAAAACCGAGGAGATTTTTCTCTCCAAATCCTGGCCAAAAAACCGAGGATCTCCCGGCCAAAAAACCGAGGAGCTTTTTCTTTCCAAATCCCGGCCAAAAAACCGAGGATCTCCCGGCCAAAAAACCGAGGAGCTTTTTCTTTCCAAATCCCGGCCAAAAAATCGAGGATCTCCCGGCCAAGATATACAATCCTAATTTGACTGCTTAGATATGTGTCACAACTCTCTCATGAAATTTTCCTAGTGAAAACTGGGGCAGAAAATTTCGTTCGTTTGTTTGTTTTGATATCTTAAGCAGGTCGACCTCAAGACACAAGGTGTGAGATGACCAATGGAATAAATCTCAATCCAGAATCAAGAAAAGAAGAAAAGAACAAAAGAAATGAACTCAAATGTGAAGTAAGTAAGGGTACGGATTGCTCAAAACCTGATTGAAGTCGCAAGTTCCACTGATCCTATTTTGACCTAATGCTGCATGACGAAGTAAACACCTACAACTTGCGAGCATCAAGATTCAGATCGAAGTCCATAGCCAAATCAGCTAAGACTCAAGATCAAGTTTCAAAAGAATTATAGATAGGAATCTTGTAACTCATAGTTGATAGGCATAGCTAACTTAGCTTTGATTTTCCTTTTGGTGTAATAAGGAGGTCAGCAAGCAGTAGCAGCAGCAACAGCAGTGAAATCACAGCTCCTGGTAGTCCCAGCTACCAGACCTTCCTGAACTACACTGACCTGATTCCTTTTTAGCCAAGGATATGTAGGCAACCTCCGAAGCAAGGTGCAGTCAACTCTTTCAAAAATGCTTCACACAGAATATTCAAACGGGCAAAAATCGCTCGTATTTGCTCACTTATCTTTGCCTAAAAACTCTCCATATTTCCGAGCAAAGAGGGGCATCTGTAAGCACGTGAATTTTGCTCTATATATGAATTATTCCCAAAAATTCAAACAAAATAATTTTTCTTTCATTATTTTACACTTTTGTGAATTTTGTGTTATTTTTTGTTAATTGTTTGCATTTTATTTGTGCATTTTAATTCATATGAAAAATATATTTAAAAAAAATATGCACTACATTTGCATTTAGGATCTAATTTCATATTTTAGGATTATTTAGTGGTTAAGTTATTTTTAAAATAAAATTTAAAGAAAATAACAAAAATAGTCCATTTTTATATTTTTAATTATTAATTGTTGAATTTGTCTTGAGTTTACTTTAAATAGGACTTAATCAATTTTTAAGAATTAATTAGCTTCATTTTGGAAATAAATTAGGTCTCTATTTTAATTTTGCATTTTAATAAAATCAGAAAAAAATAAATACAAAATGAAAACACAAAAAAGAATTGAAAGAAGGCAAAACAAAAATGAAGGAAAAGAAGGTTGTCTTATAAGTGACCTGAATTTGGGCCAAATTGTTAAGCCAAAATAAAATAACCACGTCTAAATCACCCCACGCCCAGGCCCAACCCGTCCTCCACCCAGTCCAAATCTTTGTCCCCCCAAATGACCCCGTATTGAACCCAATTAATCCTGGCCGTCGATGTTAATTCATCAGACGGTCAGGATGCTTAGACCCATTAATATTTAACGGCCGAAACCCCCTACCCCCATCTCGTCTCTTTCAAAGCCCTCCCCTCACAGAAACCCTAGCGCCGTCGCCCTAATTCCCCACCGCCGGCGATGGCGGTGCCGATGCAAATGACTCCCAAAATAACACCATGAACTCCCTTTCTCCTCCTCTATCCGAATCCACTGTCCTTTTCCTTCGAATCTTACTTGAACCCGTCGAATCTTCGTTTGAAGATTTTTCGGCCATGACGCAACTTTATCCATATTCGCCCAAATTAATACCTTAGGTTCCTTTTCCTTTCCCCTATCCAAATCCCCGGCCAGTTTGTCTCGAATCTGCCTGGAACTGTTCAAATTTCAATTTGAACATTTCCCTGCCAAAACCCTAGTTGCACCAAACTACCCCAAATCGATACCACGAGGTACCCGTGCTTCCCTCATGAAGAATCTACGGTTGATAGCATCCAATTCCCACCGGAGATGATCGAATTTGGACTGTGAGAGTTGGCCGGATCTTTTAGTGAGTTTCCGTTCATTTTTAATGTTTAACTGTTGCTTAATTTTGTTTGGTTTTATGTGTGATTGGTGCATGTTTTCATTTAGTCACATATTGATTTCTGCTTTCTTTTTTTTAATTTTAATTTTTGCATCCTTTCTGCTCTTTAGTTGTTAACACTAATTAGGTTAAAATCCGTTTAATTCATGTGTGTTGGTTGTTTAGTTTAGTTCATACAATAATTCATAATCCTTCAGTGTTTTGAGTTTTAGTTTGTTAATGTAAATTCAGGGTTTTGTTGACGATTGTTTGCAGCTTAGTGATTTGAATTGTTAGTTTAATGGAATTCTTCAATAGTTACTGATCTTATTAGTTTATAGGATTAGTTCAATGTTAAAGGTATTAGGTTGTAGTTAATTTTCATTAGGTTAAATGAGGTTGGGCTTTAGTTGAATCTAATTTGTTAAATCTCAGAATAGTATAAGGTTAGTTTAGGGAGTTCAATTGAACGAAGAATTTACTAGAAGTTTCTAGGTGGGGGTCAAAGTGAAATATTAGGAGAAGTAGTAAGGTAACTTGAAGAAGAAGTCACAATTTTATGGACCAAATGTAAAAACCTGAAATCTGAAGTCTCACCCTCATTGTACCTATAAAAAGGGCATTCACATGCCTTCATTAACAAGGGGGAAACCCCAAAATTCCCCCAAAAACCCTCTCTGCAAATCTGAGCCTAGAATTTGAATTTCAAATCCCAGGAAGTTCAAAACCTTCTCTTAGATCTAATATCCTGCCCCCCAAAAATCCAAAACAAACAGAAAATACTATAAAAATCAAAAAATACTGTTATATTGCATTTCTGGATTGATTTCGAGTGTTATTTGTTGGTTTTCATCTCTTATCTCAATTTCTAGTTGCTGAAAGTTTCAGAAGTTCTTCATGGGTTTAACTTTGGTCAGTGTGGGATTTATCCGAGTCTATTTGGTTGATATTGGTGCTGTGTTTTGACATTTCAATTCTGGATTAATTTCGATATTGGTTGCTGGGTTGTGACAAGCTTGGACATGAAATGAAGTGTACGGTTTTTTTTTCGTTTTTTTTTGCTGAAGTCACATTTGTATTGCAACTAGTCTCAGGATCCTATTTGAATCTGCACTTGTATATTAAACTAGATTTTGTGGACTGTACTGCCTTACCATGGACTGCTGAACTCCTGAATATCCTTATATGTTCTATTGTATTTCATCAGTCTAAATCTCGTGTAGTTCGATCCTTTGAAATTAATAGATAACTTTGAGTCTGTAGGCATGAGTGTTCTTGAAAGGCTTGGATTCAGTTAATGAATTCATAGCTTGATAGACTTAAACCAAAGGTCTCGCGTGCTATCTATTCTCAATGAATTTCAATGTAAAATTTGAGTGTTACCCAATATGTTAAACTATTGAAGCAACAAAACAGTTAATATGTTGCAGATGTGCATTTCTTTAATTGGGCAAGTTCAGCAGTTGTGTTTTGTTTATTTCAAATAGTTAGTCCATAACAGTTTTGGTCAAAGTGCATGCAAATGAAATGAATCGATTCAGTTAACTGTTAATTAGCTTCCTGTTCCATATTGAGCGCACGTTGGCCACTATAATTTGTGCTGTGAATTCTGCATTGGGCTTGATTTCAATCGAATCCCATTTATACCTCCATATTGCATCCAAGGCTGGATTGCACCTAGTCAATAAACCGGACTCTGATTTGCTAATGCTGGACCCAATGGCGTGGCCCAGCTACCCAATGGAAATCAAACTCACTTGTCACAGATTGGGCTGGATATTAAGAAGGCCCAAATCGCAGGGCCATTTCATGTTAACACAAGCTGGGCTAAATGCGAAGCCCAGGTGTGCAGGGGGATAAATTCTCTTAGGTTAATTAGATCTAATTTGTAACATTAGGTTCTCGAGTTAAGTAGCGGGTTCAAATTAAGAGGTCTATTCCTTTTATTTGAATTCAGACTTGAACTTGGGGCCCGAATGTTATAACTTTAATTAGCTAGGACTTTTCTTTTATTCTTAAAGACAAATAAAAATAGAAAATCATAGTTTACTTTTGGACCTTGCCTTTAAATAAAAACGAGATGAGCCTCGCCAAACAAAACACAAATTGCGGGGCCCTCATTAAAATGCTTATATCAAAATACTTAGATTTCGGGATGGGTCGTTTAGCAAATTTCACGGTCCTCCCCAAAGATAATAACGCGTTGGTCACTTTAGGCGCACTTTTAATAATTTGACCTTCTTAAATTCATGTGTGCATTTCATGTGACCCAAATCCAAGTCCCAAAATGTTGAATAAGAATGTGTCGAGGATCCGGGTGCATTTCATGTGACGTGATCCAAAAATACGTTCTTAAACGATGTTCACTTTGTTAAAATTAACTAAAGCGGTAAATAATTCCAAAATTTCACTATAGGATTAACATGTATAAAATCAGATTTTAGCCAAATATAGCAGTTGAGTGACCATGCTAGAACCGCGGAACTCGGGAGTGCCTAACCCCTTCTCCCGGGTTAACAGAATTCCTTACTCGGATTTCTGGTTCGCGACTGTAATACAGAGTCAAACCCTTTCCTCGATTCGAGATTCAAACCGGTGGCTTGAGACACCATAAATATCCCAAGTGACGACTCTGAATCTCTTAATAAACGAATCCCGTTTTGATTGTCCTTTAATTGAAAAAACTCCTTTTATTACTTCACGGGGTGTAGTAGTGGAAAAGGGAGGTTTGACAATAGGCGACATTACGACCGGGTTGGTTTTGGGATCATGACAAGTTGGTATCAGCGCCTAGGTTACATAGGTCTCACGAGCCATGAGCGAGTTTAGTAGAGTCTTGCGGATTGGTACGGAGACGTTTGTACTTATCTTCGAGAGGCTGTAGAACCTTTAGGAAAACTTCACATTCTTGAATTCTTGTCGTGTAAATCTATTCATTCTGTTACCTAAACTTCTGTTATTCTATTCTCTTACAGATGGCGAGGACACGTGCTACCGGTCAGGACGGACGACCACCAGTTGGGGCCACTAAAGGCCGAGGTCGCGGTCCAGGCCGTGATAGGGTGTCATGACCCAATTTAGGATCATGACCGGCACTTCGGAGCAAGTACCTCCAAGTCAACCTCATTGGTATTTTACAGAAAATCAGACGAGTTTTCCCTATTTTTAGACTATACCAAAAAAATTGCTATCTCAAATCAGCGACCAAACATCCTAATATCAATTCAAACGACAATGACTTTATCAATTAACCAAAAAAAATGTCTACCTTTAATAGTCCACCCACTAACAACTAGAAATACTACTTTATCTCCAAGTTTGATAAGAATGAGCAATACTCAACATAAGTTTATAGTAACGAAGAATACTCAAGACACTAAAATGACCATGGAGCGACTCTAAAATTTCAAAGAAAAGACCATAACAATTGATAAAAATCTCCGCCCACACGAACAAGTGCGAGGCTCACCAAGAACTATCAACATGTGCGCTCCAATTAACGAAATCCTCGCCCGCATCAACTGCTATCTCTGTAAAAAAATTAGCGGGGAATGAGTCGCTAGCTCAGTGAGTAATAACACTTAACCACAACCATTTTTTTTATTGAGGACAAGCCAGAAAACATGCTAGTATCTCAAATAGAAAATAACATCAAAATTCCCTTTCAGAAACAATAAATAATTTTCAGTCTCATCATGCTTTTCTTGTAGTATAATACAATTAATAGTTTAGTAATAAACTCGGTAACCACTGTATAGTATCAGTATTCACATTTGGGAGGTTACAATGAACGGATCATGTAATCGGTACAATTGTGGACTTCTTCGCAAGAACTCAAATATAATGGTAGTCCCTACTTGAGGGACATCGGTAACGGTATGGTAGTTCTACCTTCCCACTAGCAAGGGATATAACTGTACTTTGTAATCGGTAAATAAAAGGTGCACCAGGTCTAACGAACCCGCCGTTAGCTACTGGATCCTTCAAAATCTACTCTCATTTATACTTGTCTCTGCATCCGTATATACTCATAAGAAACTATTTTACAATAATATAAGGCATTTCGGTTCTTATCAAATCATGTAATTTCATTTCGATAACAGTAAATTCAAGTAACGACAAAACATATCTAGTGACAACAAGAATATTTAAAATAACAGTAATCATGTCAAATAACTATTTTTCGGTATCATATCGAGTAAAAGACTTATCCCACATGCAATTCAAAATAATCGGTAATATATTTATATTAAATCATTGTAAGCACGTGATTTTTTCCCTATATGAGAATTACTCCCAAAAATTCAAAATAAAATAGTTTTGTGTTGTTTGCAATTTTTGTGGATTTCGTGTTATTTTTCTCTTATTGTTCGCATTTGTCCGTGCATGTTTATTTGTTTAAATTAATATAAAATACAAAAATATGTCACATTTGCATCTAGGATTTAATTCTACAATTAGGAGTAATTAAGTTTGTTTTACAAAAATAAAAAAATCACAAAAAGTAATTTACTTTGCATTTTTAGCATTTAATATCAAATTGTGTGATTTGATCTTTAATTGTTTAATTTTGTGTGATAATTATTATTAGGAGTTGATTAGTATTTTAAGTTGATTTTGGTTTTACAATTTATTTTTAGAATTTTTGTAATTAGGAATTTAAAAAGAAAAATAAGAGAAAAAGAAAGGAACAAAAATGGAGAAGAAATTCGGATTGGGCCAATTTCAATTAAACCAACCAGGCCCAAGCGAACTGGCCCAAAACAAATCCAACCTGGTCCGATCCCACCCGCGTCCAAACGACGTAGTTTTGCATCGTTGATCTGGACCGTTGAATTAAATTAATCAACGGTCCGAAACCTTCCCTAATACCCGACCCTGACCCGACCTAAAACCAAACCCGCCCCAGCTTAGACCAAACGGCCCCGTTTCATTTAAGTGATTTAATCAGAGCCGTTGGATTTCATCATCCAACGGCCCAGATAAATTGACCTATATCTAATATACCAAAATCCCAAAAAACCCCTTACCCCCCTTATTTCAAACATCCCCCTCCATCATCGTCTCTCTCAGAGATGAAGCCAACCCCCAAACCCTAGCGCCGCCCCCCATCCCCATCACCTGAAACCCGGCGGCTTGAGGTCCGATGACCTTCAAATTAACACCCCTTAAGCATCTAACCACCCCCAATCCAAATCTCGGACCCGTTTACTTCGAATCATCCCCCATCATCTCGAATCTTCATTTGAAGATTCGAGCAGAACTTGGACCTACCCCAATCCACCCCAAACTCACACCACGGCACCACCTGACCTCTCTCGTGCCCAAAACCACCTTTGTTCCGCTCGAATCGTGCTAGGACTGTTCGAATCCCAAATTGAACCAAAGAACCCTAGAAAAACCAAGAAACAGGAATTTGTCCAAGTTAAGGGAAATTTGAGGTTTTAATCAACCTTAGTCGAATGTTCTAAGTCGAGAACACTCGATTAAGGTCTGCTTGGACCTCAAACGTTTGAGTCAAAATTCAAAAGGGAACCGTGCGGAGTTAGCCTGTAACTTTGAGGTATCTTCCTTTTTTTTCTTTTCTATTTTTGTTGACGTTTATTTGTTTAAGCCCCGTCGTATGTCATCATCTTTTATTCATTTTTCTCCTTATCATCAGACCTTTTATTTGGTCCAGTTTCATCATAGCTTCTGTTTGTTGTTGATTGTCACTGTTATAATTGTTGAATTAATTTTAATAGCTTCGTCGATTAGTTAATTTCCTGATAGCTCCCTGTCTTGTTCAAGACCACTCGAATCCCCTGTACCCCTCCCAATTGTGTCAAACCATATGGCCCAGATCACCTGTTTGTTTGTTTTATCCTGAATGTTTGTTTCTATCTTTGTTATCTATCCTTTGAGTTTAGTATACCACAATGCTCCTTGCTCATGTTTAAGTTTAATATGGATTTGTGTTAATTGATCCCCCTGAATCATTGAATCTTTCGTTTGTTGTAATGTTGTTTGATCTAGTTTAAGTTCAATATTCGTTTGAGTTTGCTAAGTTAAATAACAGTTTTAGGGTCTGATAGGAATTGAACCTGAGATTACCTTTAAGCCTTAGTTTGTTAAGTGTTAGCTTCCAACTGATGAACCATTAGATTAAGGAAATGGTGAACTGATTAAACTAATGAAATAGTTTAATCAGTAATGGGGTGTTGATGACTGTTTAAAACACTCTTAAGGTCAAAAAACAGAAATCATGGGCACCATTTCATGAGGCTGTCAGGGCACGCTTGAAATCTAAATCAGGTTGCCCATGTTAGGCAATAAAATAATGAGGTTAAGGGATGATGGGTACTGACAGTTCTTGTTGAGTGCTTATAGAATAATCAAGAATAGTATGGGAGGGTTAAAAGGTAGTGATTAAACAATAAGTACCCATAACCTCTGAATTAAAACAAGACATACTGTAGTGGCTGTCAGGGAATATTGAAAAGGTTTTCTGATTTTTGAAATGCTCTTAGTAGCTGGACAGTCAGTAGAGTCTGGGTATAAATAGGAGTCATTTGGGACTAATTAAGGGGGGATTTTTGAACACTAAAAATTCTGAGTTTAAGTTGAAATCGACTGGCTTTTAAATCCAAAAAGGTCAAAGATTGAGAAAAACTGAAGAAATTTATTTTCTTTTACTGCTGAAAATCAGTGTTAGTATTGTCACTATTTCATTAAAAATCAGAGTGCTTTTGCTTTGGTCTTGAAGAGAATTGGGTGATCAACTTGGTCAGTCTGTTTCTGTTCGTGTTGCTGTTGTTATTCCCGGAACTTCGTTGGTCATTTCGGGACTGTTATTTCTTTCCATTTGTTGCTGCTGGAATTTTTACTGGTTCCTGATATGTTACTGGGTTGTTGCTGGTTGCTATTTGCTATTTGTTGTGTTATTGCTGCTGCTGATCCTCTTCTTCCTCTTCTTGTATTTTTCCGATCCCAGGTACACAACTGAGCTAAATTTGATGTAGCCTTGAGATGTAAATATGAGATGAAATGGAAGATACATTTTGCTGAATCTGCACTTTTTTTTGCTTCTATATTTTTTTTATGGAGTTTTTTGTACGGTTTGATTGTTTATGGTAATTGGACTAAGGATTGTTTTAAGCAATAATGGACTTGCATTGTTAATCTGAAATAACATGAGTTGTAGGTAATTCAGGACGTTTGTGTAAGTCGAATAGACTGTTGGTTTGTTTTGAATTTCTTCAAATCCGTAAGAGTTTTTTGTTTTCAGTAGAGGTGAATCAGCCCGCAATTAGTAACTAAAGTGGTATTAGGATTTGAGTTGATTATTCACCAGTTTATCAGTTTGTTCTTATATTTTACCAATAGGCATGAGTTGGGTTCAAACAAAACGTGTTGACACTCCTTTGAACATTAATGATAATAGACTTTTCAAGTGTTGATTAAGTTTAACAAACCTTTGAATGAGTATTAGTGATTAAGGTTAATTTTGGTTTCACATGATTGTAAAAAATGAAGCCCCAAATGGTTTTGAATTTCACGTAGTTAATTCCTATAGTCTAGTTCATCTAATAATGTTAGACTAATTTAGTTAGGGAATAGTTAGCTTGTTTTGATATTACTGTTTGTCAGTCTCGCGTTCGATTCATGATCTCAACTTTAGTGTTATTAACCAATAGAATAAGGCACGAAATAATCTCCCTTTGTGCAAGCTCGATTACAATTTTCTGTTTGCATTTGTCTTAAACTAATAACTAATAAGTTACGGCCTTTTCAAGCATGTAATTAATTTGGAAATTTTCTTTTATTTTAGAGACAAAATTAATAGAAAAATGTAGTCACTTTAGGATTGTCCTTTTAAACAATATGAGACGAGCCTCGCTAAATAAAAATACACAAGCTGCGGGGCCCTCAATAAATGTATATATATTAAAAATACTTAGAATTCGGGATGAGCCGTTTAGTGAATTTCACGGCCCTCCCCAAAGGTAATAACGCGTTAGACTCTTTAGGCGCGTATTTTAATAATTTTTACCTTCTCAAACTCGGGTGCACATTTATGTGACCCAAATCCAAATCTCAA